>OMKZ01024847.1:2826-18895 GCA_900302535.1 Neoniphon sammara
ACACGCACACACACACACACTAACTCTCCCTACTCAATGCTGTTTGCCTCAGGGCACGGACCGTCCTCTACTGTCTGTTTATGAACTCATCTGTTTGCAGCAGACAGGCCGGAGATGAGGACATTTATGACACGTCGTGTTCTGGCATTTTTAACATAATTAATCGACTGTCTAATTTGCCCCCGGCGTTCTCGAGGTGTCTTGACATCTTGTTCGGCCATCTCACAACATATCATAAAAACTATCTGCTGCTCACTGCCATCATCTGCTTCATTTGTAACCTTTGAAGTTGTGGGGACATTTTTTGTTGAGTACCCAGCCACCCGGGTGTTAAAGGTTGTTTCGTTTCAAATTGCCTGAAATAGAGGCTTATTACACAGAATTATGTAGCAGAATTGCAGCACAGGGTGATCATCTGAATGTGTCAGACGTGTACCTGAGTAATTGAACTAACAGGTGGCAAACAAACCCCTGTGTGTGTTTGTGTGTGTGTGTGCAAGAATGCGCACACACAGGCGTGTGCGCGCGTGTCTGCACCCACAGAATCCTTCACTTATCACCCTGATGGGAGCCAGGGATCAATAATGCATCAACCAACAGATGGGTGACTGTCCCTCCTATCATTTGTTGCCTCTCCTCATCATTTCCCCTGCTGAAGTATTAGAAAACAAAGGTGAGAGAGAGAGAGAGAGAGAAAGAGAGAGAGAGAGAGAAAGAGAGAGAGATATTATAAGTTTCTTTCCATTTGTCAACAGGAATTGGCTATTGGGGGATTATAATATCTATTGCAATGCAACACTACTGATGAGCAGCACAATACTTCACATCAAAGGAATGGGCTGAGTGATTTAGTCAACAGTGTTTATTTGATTTGGGAGAGCCGTCTAATTTCTATTTTGTTTGTGCTGTATTGCAAAGCTTTTCCTCTGGCCATTTCACAGAGAATTATGTCGCCATAACTGTAGCTTTTTATTGATACTCAAAAGATATTCATGGTGAGTATAAAGATAAAACGACAGTTTTACAAGGACAGCTCAAACGTGCAGGAGAAGTAAAAAGGGAATTCACCAAGTTGTAAATCTGGAGACATTGCGGAAGGATCGAACGCGGCCCAGTAGGAGAAAAGTGCTTGCTGTACAGAGGAAGTCTCTCCAGAGGGTGGTAAAGTCTACCTACTGTACATCAATAGCTTTGCACTTCCATCCGTTCAGGATGTCTCTCAGGAAGTCATGGCACACTTCAAACGTCCCAAACACCCCAGCAGTATGTTCATGTACCCTGCAATCACATAGGAAGAGTAAAGAATATGATGGCAGGCATCGGGCTCAAAGAGAGAGTCTATACCCAAAAGCCAGCAACTCCTGAACAGTTCTATTCCATATTCTCATTGGGGCTTTCCTCAAGTATAGGTTTAAAATCCAACTATACTAATATCTAATTCTACATTTAGTTGTCTTGCAGACACATGGAGAAGCATTTGCAAGCCTGTTTCTTCCATCATGATTCTCAACTGCCAGAAAGAATAAACAAGAGGACCTGAGCTCAGGCCACAATTTTGGCAAGCATCTGCACTGTTGATATTTTCATATCAGCAAGACATAAAACCCTCACCAGAATTTTCCTCATATTATTAATGTAATAACTACATTAGCATGCTCTTACAAGACAAAACATGCCATGAATCATGATCATGTCTTGTTCATGGATCCTTGAAATTGCAATCACCGGTGGAAAATATTTGAGTGAAAGAATTGTTCATACACCTCTTCCCCTAATTAGAGTTTGTTTTTCCCCAAAACAAGCAAGCACAAGTAAGTTGTGCTCATTGGTGGAAAAGTACAGTAGCAGCAGTATAAAATTTTGAAGTAGGAATGGAACAAAGAACAAAAAAAAAATCATCATTTTGAGCTATATACCACCCACATATTTACATTTATGCCCAGCCGTATTTCACCCATCTCAGTCAGTACATAGTCAGTTATGACTGATCATAATTAAACAGCCTACTATTTAAGTATGTGGAGTGCAGCATAAATAAGCTCTCACCACATGCTGCGCTAATAAGCAATCATCATCTTGACATTTTGTAAGATTTATACATGTACACAAAAAGCTCAGATCTGAGTACTTTGATGAATGCAACAATAAACAAACTGCTCTACTAATTTCCAAATATGTTGCTGTTAGGTTCAATCAATAGCTGCATCTATTTGATCTATTTATCATGTTCTTTTTTTTTTTTGTTTGTTTGTTTTACTTTCATTAAAATTCTTTGGCAGTTTGCGGCACCATATCACTGTGTGTATATTCGTGCTATTACCTTTACATGCCCACTAGCCTTTTTTAAGTCCAACCTGTTTTGCACCTGCATTTGTACGACGACTCTTACTCCTTGCTCAGTTGTACTGCATTTCAGTATCATCCTAAACATAATTTACCACTGAACTGGAATGCAGTTTGTAATGACTAAACAAAATGCTACAGACAATGCACCACGACTATCATTTCCACATATGGCCTGTCTCAAATTACAGATAAATTACATGCCTTACCTGCAGTGAGAGCAGTTTAGCAGCATCAAGTTGTGAACAGGGACAATGTGCAAGGCTTTGCATGGTACTCTTGTTAACTCTCGGAGTGTCGGTGTTCTATTATGTTTTTTCTTCTTTTTTTTAATGTTCTGTTGTGTTTAACTATGAAGTGCACTGCATTGAATTTGAGTGTATGAAATGTGCTATATAAATAACATATCAACTATTTTGAAAATTAATCTGGGAATATATGTCTAATATATGTCATTAGGTTTTGTTAGAGGCCACTGCAGGCAGGTATTATTCTTATCTCAGTAATACTCCAATGTTTTGGGCAATATAAGATATGTTCAGCACCATTTTCACCTCTGTGCGTCCACTGCTTCTGTTCCGATGGTTAGCATTTCATGTTAGCTTAGCATAAAGACTTGAAGATGTAGGAGTCAGCTAATCTAGCTGTCTTAAAGTGAAAAAAGAAACCTTACAGCAACTCTTATTTACACAGTGTATCATGTATTTGAAATACACTTCTTTTATTTTCTTAGTGAGATGATAGTTAGTTAGATGGTAGGTTTATTTTTTTCACTTTCACAAAGCTAGGCTAATGGCCCCTTTAGACTGCAAGTCTTTATGCTAAGCTAACACGAAATGCTAACCATCGGAACTGAACCAGTGGACGTACAGAGGTGAAAATGGTATCGAACATCTTGTCTCAGTCTGGGTAAGTCGGCAAAAGGGAATATTGCCCAAAACGGAATATTCCTTTAAACAGGATGGGCATGGTATTTTTTGTCGGAAAGTGATTAGACTGGAAGTGATGCAGATCAATCAGACGATGTGTGTACTGTCACTTGCCTATACATTTTTGATCATCTCAAACACACCCATTACCACTGTACCATGCCAACTATACTGCCACTTTATACTGATAATGCTGCCTCCCTGAAATCCGTAGGGAGGGATGAAGATATGAATCCCTATTTAGAATTATCACTGATAGACAATGACCAAAAGCGATTAGCTGTGTTTTCTAAATCTGCAATGCTGCTTAAATTCACAGTGTTGACTTAATCCCCGCTTCTTTGGCCCCTCTCCTCTGTGGCTCACAAACGCACAGTTGCTTGATTTTGGCCGTTGAAATAATGAGGAGCTTTCTTCCTACACTGTACCTTTGATATGTTAAACCAGTCAGACTCACCAACTGGCAGCAGCAGCTGAACTGGAGAAGCTTTACCTTCTGGGACGCCCAGGTTAGCCAAGTAGAGAGAGGGAGAGAGAGAGAGATTAGAAGAGAGACAGAGAGAGAGAAGGGAGAGGAGAGAGGGGGAGGAGTGAGACAGGTAATGGTTGATTGGCACTGCTACTGGCATGTCCTGGGACATAGATTTGAAGTGCTACATAACCCCTATGGGCAGCGGGGCAGAGGGCCTCCCTGTGGGCGAGTGATTGAGTGGTTGAGTGGAGAGGTTAAGTTTGGATCAGGCTCACTGCCTGACGTTGATAAAAAATTACTTCAGCTCAAATCATGCAAGTAGAGCTCTTCACTGCTGTGAAATGGAGAGGCAGGCTGGATCGCTCTGGTAAGAGCGTGACCCCTGCTTGAGTGCTGCCAGATTTTACTCTCATTTTGCCTGAGATAGAAACAGATATCTGTGCCTAACTGCCTTTCACATTACATCACATGATGCCAGATTCTCTCACCGTGTAAACTGCCAATGTCTTGTTGAGTTCTTGAATTTCCAAAACGACAGCTTTTGACGACAGGAGAAAAACGATGATTTATTTCACTGTCAGCACACACACATTCTCAACTTTCCACAAGTGGTTCATTGGAAAGTTTCAGTGGTTTGGCTTATGGTCGCAAAAAAAATTGTCCATGTCCACTTTTACCAGAAAATAATGATGCAATACCACATTGTAGTCTCTCTCTCTATGGTGGTTTAAGGTAACGTTAGTCCCATCAGCACAGTCAAATGCATCCTGCTGTGGCAACAAGGAGGACACCAAAAACACACTGAAAGTCATGTTTTAACACAGCAACTCATTATTCAACCTGAGGATACCCAAAGTCAAACACCCCAATGTGTTTGATTATGTAATTGATATAGGCCTACTTGGGTTTGATGCTTTAAGCTGTTATAATGGTGAGCTTCACAGCTGGCGAGCTTGAAAGTGGCGCTAAACAAGTTTTTCCCTTTTTTTCTCCTTATCTCCTTTGCTTTCTCCCTTCTCACCCACATCTTCCATTGGCTTGAAGCGCCGTTTGAACTTCCTATGTATTTCTCACGACTTTTCCCTCCTGCGTTCCTCTGTTCTTCCGTGTCATGTCTGCGTGTCGTGATTCATTAGCTGTGCTCGGTGTGGGTTAGCGGGAACAATTTTTCAACACTCTTGAAAGCCGAGGAAAGGTATATGGCATTTATTAGACAAATGCTAGCCAATTAAACGACACAAAAAAGGGGGAAAGAGAAGAAAAATGTGATTGTATTTGAGAGTGAACAGAATATTTTTATCCATGACGCCTACAGTGTTGATAGCGGAGCGCTGAGGATGGCAGTTTTATGTTGAATTATAAATTATGTTGCATATGATATAAATTACAAAGTGAACTTGAAAAATAACAGTTATGATCCCTCTTGCTGAGGCCTGCATGCCAATAACTTGAAATGATAAATTGTCACACAAACACACACACATACACACTAACAGACAAGGGTCAACACATTCTTCAACTGTGTTTTGGCCAAGTAATTACAACTGGCACGGTATCAGTGTTTTGACCTTCATAGAGGTGTAGTTTAGACACTGTCTAATTGACTCTGTTCTCGTTAAAGTAATCTTATTCATAACTGTGCTGGGGGCTGGATAGGGTCGTATTACACTCACAGTGTGACATTGAACCCGGGGTTGGGGGAGCGCGTAGCCAGGACTGGGCAGTCACATTGCAGTGGAAGTGACACCCCTGCTCACAAACTCCCGCTGCGATATAAACAATCCACTCAGAAACACGACACGCTTGTTCTCATCCCCACAGGCCGCGCCACATGTTAACATGGGTAAAACACCAAGAAACACGCAGCCGAGATGTCTGCTAGCGCAACATGGAGCCAATTAGATGACAAGTTTTGCATATGGTCCCCTCCCTCTCCATCTGACCGCTGCTCAAAACAGACAGAGAGTGATGGTATGTTTACAGGGAAACTAAGTGAGAAGAGAGACAGCTAGCGAGAGAGAGAGAGGGAGAGAGGGAGTCTTAGGAAGAGGCATAGACACAGGCAGGGAGGAGTGACACATACTGTAAAGGTATTGCTAAGTAACATGAGGATGGAGGGAAAGTGAATCCAACTGTTCATCATACAAATGAAGGGTCACGTTCGAGAGAGTCGGGAGTTAGCGATCAATCATCAGGCACCCCCTGCCAATGCCAGCCGTCCTCAGAATCCACTGCATGTCACATGATAGTCCGTCTGCATCCATTTGTACTGCTATTGTCACTAGTCTCATTTCATCACCTCTGACTTACACACAGTCAGAAAGTACGCAAAAATGTTTCCCTGCTAATAATATACCTTTAGTATACTGAATGTTTGGACCGGATTTATCATCCTATTCCAGTAGTCTTGGTAACACCTGGATTTTGGAGTGAGATCGCTTAGAAAGTACAACATGCACAAACATGAAATAATTTTCAATGCTGATGCTTTTAGTGCATGCATGTGGTTTACCTTACAAACTTCATTGTTGGAAGCAGTAAATACTGTGCATGCATTCAAATCATATTAATGACATGAAATGAAGGGTTCTTGTTCCACTGAAGAACCAGTGCTTGAAACCCAGTAGCTAGAGTTTTAAATTTAAAATTAACAGTTTGGGTTGCAAGAAGTAAATGAATTTGTTGCTAAGCTATCTTATACAAGCTTATACACTATAGGTATGCAAAGAACTACTCCTGGACATGTTGTGAAAGCTGATTTCATTTATTCCACTCTGTTCTCCTTTCTTCCCTCTGCTTCTCCAAATGGTTACAAGTAAACATGCCGTACCTCACTAATAATGTAGGGAACCCCTTAGCCAGTCAGTGATAAGATGCATCATCTCACCAAATTTCATCAAAACTGGACTGGTGGTGTAGCATTTTTTTATTTTTTTTTACTTGACCCTTAATTATGGCTCCTTTCACCCCCGAACACAACAAATGTGCCAAAATGTGTCAGTTCTCCAAATTTGGCCCACATCAAACCAGAGAAAGGAATCTGAGAAATAACTAAAATTTGGACCTTAAATTATAATGCTCCGATGAGGCTGATTAGACACAGCGCAATCCATTGCAGCCCCTCCAATTTCCTTACTAGGGAGACAATAACAGAGGGCAGCAGAAAAATTATTTTCATTGTTTTGGTTGTTTACCTTGTCCCTCAGTGTCTCCACACAACTTGATCACATGTCCCTAAAAGAAAAACAACATGTCCAGGCTTCTGATAATCCTGGGTTAGGGAACCAGCTCCAGTTCAGTGATGAGCATCATCACCTGTGTTGGGTTGACTGAACACATCCATCCATTTCCCGATTTGGATCTTACTTTTGCTCCACTCCACTCATTCAAAACAGCAAACCTCACAGTCACCACTCATCCCATTCATGTCTATAGACTTTTGTGCTCCAACAAACCTTTTGTCCAAGCCTGTGAACTCACACTCTGGACTTTAGGAGCTTCAGCAAGTACTACAAATCAAGCTGAAAGTGGCACAAAGGGGATATTATTCAAGATGAATGAAAGCAGGCTGTATCAGGAGATTCCTTTAAACTTAGTAAAGCAGGGATTGAGGGATTAGTAACAAATGGTGGTAATTGTACGCGGTAGGGAAGCCCCGCTATTGATTGTGATATGTGATCTCTGGAGTACTCGACTGTGGGTGGGGCTTTATTGATTCAGCTCTTAAGCATAACCTCTACATATTAGGAGCACATATCACACTTGCACAGCAGGTGAATATGAACTTTGCAGCAATACTGTGCACTGTGATTGAAGGGTATTATCACACGTGTGGACCCATAAATGCCTACGCTGAGACATACACCGTCTTTAACCCCCAGCCTTACTCCACCCCCTCCCTTTCCCTTCCTCTACACCAGCGCTCCAAAAAATGAAAAATCAAAAAAATTTGGTGACTTTGCTGTCTGCTGAATACAAAGTGAAGTGATTACATGGAGACCTCCTGCTGCTCTCAGCAAACTGCTGCTTCTCTAACTCACACTGGCATGGGGGTTTGGCACCGGCTATGCCTGGGTAGAGTGCCCACCCCCCCTGCCAGGCTGTCATTAGCATACAGGCCATGTCTCACTAGCTGCCAACCTTTAGGCGGTGATTCCATCTTGTCGCGATACCCAGCGAGGGAGAGCAGTAAAACTGCCATGCTGCCAGGTTCTGACGGCTACAAAATTGCAGGAGGGCTGTGAAAGGGAAAAAAGGAGAACGGGGAAAAAATTACAA
Source organism: Neoniphon sammara (assembly GCA_900302535.1). Taxonomy (NCBI): domain Eukaryota; kingdom Metazoa; phylum Chordata; class Actinopteri; order Holocentriformes; family Holocentridae; genus Neoniphon; species Neoniphon sammara. Next base: position 10,849 of record OMKZ01024847.1, read on the forward strand.
CCTGCCTGGCAGCACGTCAAGCAGCGGAGCGGGCTGAACTCACAGAGGAGCTACTTCACCTTATTTTCTTCTGTTGCTGTTGTTGTTGGGAGTTATTGATGTAATTGACCAGCCTAAGGACAGGGGAAAAATCTATAGTGGAGGAAGATTTTCTTTTTCTCCAAAATGGAGGCATCAGTGAAGGCAGCCAAGTTCTTCTGTTGTGTTGTAGGTCATCCTATTGATTGTGAGTTAACGGTAATTGAACGGGACTCTGCTCCGTTGTTAAGAAGAGACATGGCCCTGAGGTCTTTGGCTTGCCCGTTCTGCAGGTAGTCCTGCTCCGCTGGTTTATGGCCATTGGGGTTTCAAAAAAATTGAGAACTTGTTTCTAAACAATGCAGACCCTAATCACCTCTCTTTCTTACCCCGCTGCTTTTTCCTTAAATCCTCTGGTCTTTATTTTCTTTTTCAAGAAATAGAAAACATTTAACAAACTGATCAATGGCAACCCTAACTAAAGTCTTTAACCCTGCCTGTGGGCAGGCTGCATTGCCTTCACACAAACAAGTTTTGTAGTCAGATAATAAAGCCTTGATGATCAAGAACACTTTCAACCAGGAATGCTCAAACACGCTAATTATGTGACTGCATGTTGAGAAGAATAAAGATTCTCTGTGGATGTAGACAGCCTGTGAACTTTTCACTAAAACCTTTTATCTCAAACAATTTGCATAAATTTTGCATCTCTGTCTAAGATAACATAACCTACAAAGGACATTGAACAAATGCAAATCAAAAATCCCCAATATGCCATCTTCTGGAGCAATGAGCCTACTTGACATGCAGCAAACAGAGACCACATTTACACCTAGCATTAAAATGTGATCTGTATCTGGGTAACTTATCAGGATAATGAAAAACACATGTTAATGCAAGATGTAAATCCACACAGCACGCATTTTGATTGGAGTGTAACTGGATGTGCCAGGCCACCTCCGGAGGTGCTGCGGCTCGCATTGCAATCGGTCGCGAGCCAGAGTCAGCCAGCTGTAAATGTAATCCATACAGTGTGATTGCATTATTGGGAATGCCAAGTCCAGGAGGGTGAAAGTGTCACGACTCACTCTGAAGTTTGCAGTTTCATTGAAGGACTCCTGCACTATCCCCTCCCACCAGTCATCACTCCTCTCCCTCAGTCATGCAGTAACGGTGCACTGTAACGATGCAAAGTTTCCAAAGAGTGCTGCTGAAAACACAACCTGTTGTCATTTCTCTCGCCTCCTACAGAGGAATCATAAGAGACTAGCCTTTCCTCTTCAAATGAAAAGTAAATTCAAGTCATGATGCTGGAGCCTGCCAAGTTTGTTTTTGTCAATAATGCCTCCCCAGCTACTGCTGCACACACACAAAAAATAGATCTGATCACAATATGGATGGAATGCAGGGAACAAGAACTCATGCTCTATAAAAAAATACCAGGTGTAATTGTTCACTGTCTGGATAGCATATCTGGATACAGATCACTTTCAATACTAGGTGTAGTCACACTTTATTTGAACTGTCCAATGTTAATATTCAATTTAGTATCACCTCTGTATCAGTTGAGTCTCACGATTGAGCCAGTGTAGATAATTAACTTAATATCAGCCTAAATACTCAACTTTGTTTCAACTTTATATCACTTAAGATTCACAATTATCAGTGTAAATACTTAACTCGACATCAACCTGTCCAATGTTAATATTCAATTTAGAATAGACTTAATAATATAGACTATCAGTTGACTTTTAATTTAATATCAGTTTTGTATCAGTCAGGGTTAGGATTAGGTTTATTATAAGTTGATAAAACATTGATACTGGGCCTTATTTTTGCGGATGCCTCAACTGTGATGAATTGGTATTTCGGTGACCTGTAAACACACTTTTCCCATATGGTATTTCTGTGCAAGCAAAGTGTATTTAAATGAGTGAGCTTAAAACAAGATGTTGCTATTTTGGTAAAAATGAAGTCATTCCAATAAGAGCCCAGAGGACCCTGTAATCTCAGCGTAATGCCAATCACCTGTTAATTTGGCAGCCTCCCAAGGTGCTGCAGCTTTGGATGGCCATTTGGAGACGATGGATACCTATTGCACACGTGGCTTATTACACTATTTACTATGCCAACAATTCAGCAGCAATGTAGATTCAACACTGTGCTGTCAAGGACTGTAGTGGAGCGAACATTTGGCTGAAAATGTGTTTTAGATGCTTGGACAAGTCAGGTGGCACATTACAATACAGTGCTCCTAAAGTCAATGTATTCTCCATGGTATGCTGTGTTTTGTACAATATCTATACAATATATATGCCAACATGACTTTTCAGAGGAAACATTACAAAGAGTAAGGCAGAGAGAGGCTGAACTGAATGTGGAGATAGAGCAAACCAACTAGAAGCACAACACACAGCAGAAGAGGGACCAGTTGGCGGAGGAGTTAAATCCATGGATTGCATTTTCTTAAAAAAAAATCAACAATGAAATGCCTGTCTGCTTGATTTATTCATTTATTCCTCTGGCATAATGAATTCCACGAAGCTGATAATTCATCTCCCACCTCCTCTCCACTACACCCAGCCCCTTTGCACTTAGCACGCATGGGAAGCCTTGATCTTACCCAGCTCCACAGTTGCCCACTGACGCAGGAGTACAGCTTGTGATTCTGACCATGCATCTGTATGGTAAAGAAGGAAGTCTCCCTCAGGTGCTATGGATACAAGCAGGAGAAGACAGTATTGTCTTGGGGAGCAAAAAGTGTGCCGTATGACATGCACAGCTTGTGACATATCAACCGCAGAAGTGCACTCTCTTGTCATTGTGCATATGTCTTACTGCATTTCCCAATTTGTCTTGATAAAACTATCTTCTGCTGTTCCTCATGGCTTAGACAGGGAAACTCCATGGGCTGTTTGTTTTTTCCCAGTTTGCTACCATGTGGTAACATTGGAGGAGTTAATAATGCAAAACTGACCTATGAAAAGTACTTAAAGCTATAAATAATAGAGACAATGCGTTGTGCTGCCTCAGTGTTTTGTAAAGGGCTGTAATTTTCATGTTATTTCATGAAACTGAATTCTTAATCGGTGATTAGTCTGCATACATCATGGTCTTCAGTGTGGACCAGTTCAGACCTTGTATATTTTTTCTGAAATATTACCGATTTCCAGTTGTCTTGCTCATATATATGGCGCTTCATTTTTCCACTAGTTCTAGGCAGTGTCTTGACATAGATGATCAAAAGGTGCTGTGATATGTGTCAAACTGTGTTCAAACGCAGCTGTCAATTTACCGACTGCAAAATCATAGGGTCTGGCTGCATTTAGCTAACGAGGGAGCTTCATTCAGATCTACATCCTTCTGTCAAAAGTAATTCTTCCTCCCACCCCATCCCTGAAATTGGAACTAGGATGATTCAACACCTTCTTTCAGCATACGATTATTAATTCACACCCATACACAAACACACACACACACAAACACACACACACACACACACACACACGTGTATGCCCACATGAACATACACACAGATATTCATACACACATGGACAGAGAAAAATCCATCAACTGTGTTGCTCCGTGCCTCCGGACTGATCAGAAAAGCTGAGAGTGGACTTCCTATTCTCCCATAAATAATGCAACAGGTGCTGTTTGGCATACATTGAATGCCTCTGGACTCCCTCCTGCAGAGCTGGAGTGGAGGCTTGTATGGAGAAAAGGAAGGGAAAAAAACAACAACCACAATATCCCTCACCTAGGCCTATTATTTTTTTCCTCTCTCTCAATTCTTTAACTTTTTTTCTCTATTGTTTCCTTTCCGTCTATCTTTCCTTGTGCGTTTAACTCTCTTTGGGACTGTCTTCACATGTACCACTGCTTCTCTCCTACTATATATATATATATTCACTGTAGAACTGTATATGAAATATGAGGTAGAATTATTCATGAATTTTGTCGATTAGCACCTTATATTGTCCTTATAGAGACCTCATTTATAAACATATTAACCTGAATGAAGGGACAGGGGGCAAGATAGAGGGAAACGAGCAAAAAAGCTTAAATAATATTACTGCTTCTAATAATAATATGCATCTGTCTTAAAAAGAGAGAGAATTTTCCAGGTCCTTTCATACATTTTAAGTGACAAATACAGCATGGGCATCTGATAGCTGTTTTAGAGTTGAAGTTAATAATAGATCAACAACAGTGACTGAAGAGGAATAAAAGGAACACAATTCATTTCAAGCCAGCTAAACTGCACCCACTTGTTGACAGAATTAAGGCAGGGAACACATTAGAGGTCTGTGCGGAAAATAGATTCTGCAACAATCGAACTAACTGAAACATTTAACCAAACCTGTGTAGTAACCCATTTTCTTTAATCTATATTTCATGACTAGAAAGCCAAACTAATGAATGTAAAACAATACAGGCATACCAATTACAACTATAATTAATGCATTAATATTATTTATGCATGTTTGTGTTGCTCCACAGCCTCACCATTACAATTTAATAATTCGTGCAATAATGCATCAGAATGTAGAACAGCTAATAGAGTTTCTGACTTCCGAAACTAATTTCTATAACAGTGTGGCTTTCACTTGTTCCCAGGGACAAGGAGACAAGTTTTTCATGGCCCATTGGCCTGATCTAATTTGGTGGAAGAGAACACTCTATGTCTAAATTTGTCACCGCAGCCACCAAGGTTGGCACCAAAGGATGGATCACTGAGCAGCGCCCCTGTCTCCCATATCAATTTCACACCAAACTCTAAAAATACACCCAATTATAGGGAGGAGAAGAAAGGGCTTATTGTCGGTTTCTATATGAATTGACCCTACACCGTCAAATGATTGAGAATATATAACGTCTGTTTCGGACAGTTCCTTTTGAGAGAGGGCCGACACACAGAGGAAACACATGATTAAATGTTGATTGATGTACCATTTTTTTTTTTTTTGCACAATTCGCAAAAGCATTGAACCTAAGTCATGGCACAGGAGCTTAAACAAGCAGTCAATTATCCTTCAGCCTTTTTTTTTTTTTCCAATCCACCACTCTCACTTCATTAAATCAACACGGAGCCTTGGAACTCTTACAAGACCGCTGTCACTCTGCTTCTCCATGAGACTGAGCAAACTACCTCCTTGAAAAATAAAGACCAATTATGTCAACACCTCAAGCACCAATGGGTGCCCCATTCACTCTTGTTGCCCCTCAACGCTTCTCCTCTGTCAACCGACAGCCATTCAGGGCTGTCAAATCCACCCGCTAATCAGCTAATAACACCAACAATTGGTAATTAGGCATCCCCAGAGTAAGCAATTAATTATCGGTTCACAATGTGCCTTCGCCCTGCTAATAGTTTGGTAAAAAGACAGCCTGCTTGATGTTATGTTTAATAGTCATAAACTTTTATTGCCTCTCAAACACGAAGAGTCAATTACGTAGGCGAGCGGAGATGCCTGCTGCAGGCCCTGCTGGGGAGAGAGGTTGATTAAGGGCATTAAAGGCCCTGCAGCTTTAAAGGGATGGATGGAGAGTAAATAAACTGAGGGAGATAATTAAGAATTGGCAGAAAACAACAAGCTTTATTTTCTGTCACTCTCTTTCTCTCTCATTTTCTTGCTCTTTAGCCTCTCTCTCTCTATTTTGGTCTCTCTACCTTTTAATAACTTTTAATGATTCTCTTGTATTTTCTAAAGAAAACCTTTGTTATTTCTTGATTGTCTTCTTTTCATCCCTTCCCAATATTTAAGAACTGAAGACCTTCATTTACTTGAGGTTTATTGACTGTTGCTAATGATCTGGTTGATGGCTATATCTCAGCGCCATTTCAGTGCTTTGCATTTATATAGACTTGTTACAACTTTGGAGATTGAGGAATTTCACAAGCTGCATGCCTCTTGATGACCAGAATTACATTCACTGGGTGCAATTCGCTCATTCATAAGCTGCCCAATAGAAGGGTTTGAAGTTGAGATACATGTCATTTCACATTAAGTAACCACAAATCCACAGCCATACTCACATGCACACACATCTTCAGGTGCATACACACAAATTCTAACCCTAACCCCATCTTGTTTTATTTTACTAACTTCAATAAAAGACATCACCACTACATGTCCAACCTCGCCTATGCAACCTCAAATTAAGTTTCTGACATTTAACCTTTAAACTCTCAATGGAACAATATTGTTAGGTAATTTACATTTGTCATATTTGTATTGAACATACAATCTCTGGTTTTTGTATCATTGAAGAAACTGTGAAATACATTGACAGAATTGAAATGTGTTCCTCTCACATAAAAATCCTGTGTAGATTACCATTTCAGACAGAATAAACGCTGTGGGAGGAAAAGCAATATGTTCATATAAGACATAAAAAAGAGATGGCATGACTTCTCTGTGTTGTTAATGTCTCCTCAGCAATAACAATCACAGACATGTGAGCACTGAGATTAAGACAAATCTTGGTTGTGGAATAGAATTTATGGCTGAGATGGTAATTACTATCGCTCTTGATAAATCAGAATATGGTTAGAGTTGCACTTTGAGAAAGAAACTGCTATAAATGCATATGTAAATGGTCAAAAGTGTGAAATTTTAGCAACTGCCCCTTTGTTCTAATTGTAGATCCTAAAGGTCTACTGTGCCATATAATAAATTGTGACAGTTGCTTTGTAATGCTGAATATGCATTTTGGCTGATCTGGTTCACCTTTCCCACACAGATCATCTCATTCAGTAAACCTCCTTCCTCCTTCCTCCGTCCTTCCTCCTTCAGTCTTAAATGCTATTGCTCCACTAAAAACCAGAACCAAATCTGTCAATATGTGCTCTTACTGTAAATAACTGAAAGCATCCACTGCTTAAAAATGGAAGCTGAAAAGCACTAAACTCCTGCCCCGTCACCTTATTTAACCAAATTATCAACTATAACATATGCTAAACAGCTAATTAAAACAGCAACAAAAAACAGAGACCGTCATGACAAACCTTACATAGGCCACTTACCATTGACTCACATGTGCAGAGCTTGGGCTTTGCGATGGTGGGTGTTAATCTTTGGATTTGGCATCCCTAATCTATTTCATCAGCAGAGTGCATTTGTTGCTGTGTAAACTACCAGTTGCCACATATTCTCACCACCGAGCCTTCACACACCTGGCATGTCCCTCAGCATGTGTTGCATTTGTATAAACGGATGTACTAGCACCCACTGATTCATCAACATAAAATCACCCCTGTAGATTTCATTTTTATTCAGTTGTTTTGTTACTATTTTCTAATTTTCTAGATAAAATTTACAAATGATCACCCACTCTAGCTGTAGTCACAGCTTTAAATATTTCAGCTACCTGTTCAATAAAGGTGTCTAGATCCAGTAAGCAGTCTCTCTGGACATTAGGGGAAACTAAAGTCTATTCATTTCCAGTTTCCCAGGAACTTATTATTTCACATGGGATCGTCCTCCGGACCCCTTGATATCATACCACACAAATTACTTTTTGAAGTTTTTGAAAATGTAGGACAAAATTTGCTCTCTATTTTCAGCAACAGCTGTCTGTCCTGTGGTTGTCTCTTTGATTAATTTGAGACAGCTTGTGTTCAGCCTCTCTGAAACAGCAGAAACAAACAAATAGTATTGATCCTTCTGCTTTTAGTAATTATAGGCTAATTTCAAAATTACCCATCCGTTTTATTTCAATTACCCATTCATTTTTAAATTCTGGTGGAAGGTTGTATGAAGTCAACTTCTAGAGGTGCTGGGAAAATAATATATTTGAAAAACAATTCAGCCTGGTTTTCACCAGCAGCACAGCACTGAAACTGCCCTTGTCAGGCTTTTAAATGATATCTTGATGAATGCTGTGTAGGAGTGCTCAGTACTAGTGCTATTTGACCTCAGTGCCACTGTAGACCATGAAGTCTTTGCTGACAGATTGAGGTAGTGGGTCGGTGTTTCAGGGACTGCCCTAGATTGGTTCTTGATATATTTGACTGAAACTAAAC
>OMKZ01024847.1:19713-30939 GCA_900302535.1 Neoniphon sammara
TGTGTGTTGTGTGTGTGTGTGTGTGTGTGTGTGTGTGTGTGTGTGTGTGTGTGTGTGTGTGTGTGTGCGTGTGTGTGTGTGCGTGTGTGTCTTTTGTGTGTGTGTGATGGTGACATGATCACTCACCAATCCTTGGGATGAGTGCACTGGCTGACGGCATCTTTGATAACAGTTTGATGTGGAAGCGTAGATATATTAATTTTAGATATCATTAAAAAGCATATATCATTATTAATATCATTATTAGCATTATTACTACTACGAAGAATTTGCTGAATAATTATAGTTATAATTATAATTAATAATATAGTTAATAATTATAATTCTTCTCTCCCTTTTCCGCTTTCCTGCTCTATTGCTTGTACAACAAGTGAATGGCTGGATTAAGTCCGGATTACACAGAATTGTGATTATAATGTGTTTGACTATTCCATATCTGGTTTTGAAGATCTGATAGCAGTGTGGGCAAATATTGCATTGCTGCACTTGTTATGCAGTTGTATAACAACTGCTACTGCATTGGAAATTGTGTGAGAAATTACTGAAAGATTGTCTCAGTACCGTACAGCATCTCATCATCAAATTAAATATTCTTGTTTTAAGGAAAACAAGACAGGGCTATGGCTAGTTTGGCAATGTAACAGGCCCTAAATACAAAAAATCAATGGGTAGTTTGACTGCAAGCTTGTAATCTAACAAGCAGTTTGTGAGTCAGCCATCATCACAGAAACAGAACATGTACTGAAAGCTGAGCTCGCTTTTCAGCAGGACAAAACTCACCGCAGTTTGAAGTGGAGATCAGTAAGCGATGCCTAATGAATATTCCTATAACATTAAACCTTAATCTTTAAACCATCGCATGCCCATTGTTCTTAAATGCATGTTCAAGTGCAGTAGCGGTGAGAGGTTTAAATGGCTTCAGTGGGACCTTTTCGTCATCGGAGTCGGATTAACCTCTTACTGACTCAGTTTTAAGACAGCACCAGACTAAAAGACTTATTCAGGTGGGCATTTTTCGCAGTGCAATGAGTACAAGCTCACAGACATGCACCTGACCTCCCCGTGTCATAGGTCGTCATGCCCTGTTGCCACTTGCTCTCAGGACCCCGAAGCTGATGAATGCTTTGAAAGAGGGGGACTTGTGGAGTGTTGCTGCACTCCTCGGCACCATTAGTTGTTTGTGGCCGTGCCGTGGCTCTCCCCTGCTCACAGTGAGTTATCCGCCTCCTCCATCACCCCCTGTCGCAGCAGCTTAATGTGGTCTGGGCTTGTTGTGGCATGTAGCACGCCAGTCTGCTTGGTCAGCCATTAATACTCACCCATTTCCAGGCAGCTGTTCAGACTTAAGAGGGTGAAATGAATCTGGAAAAATCTCATGAAAATGATTCTGAGTTGTTTCGGGTGTGGTGTCTTGAAGTTTCAAAATGATTAAAGTGTCTCATGCAGTTAAATTTCCAGGTGTATATTTTGTATAGCACAGAATACTTTTGTACTATACAACATAGGCAGGGCTTTAAATTCTAATTTTGTCTGTGTGCATGTGTGTGTGTGTGTGTGTGTGCGTGTGTGTGTGTGTGATTCCTGCGTGTCTGTTTATTTTGTATTTTCTTTTATTGTAGTTACCTTCACAACATTTTTTCCTCTTGGCTGTCTGCAGGCTGTGGAAACTCTTCTGGAGATTAGACCTGAGAGTTTCATAATGCTTTTTGTTTTTTTGTTTTTTTGCTTGAGGTTTTTTTTTTCCCCTTGCAGAAGGGTTTTTATTTTATTTATTTATTTATTTAGCTTTTCTTACTTTTGTTGCAGGGGATCACTTTAGGTATTGCATCAAAGTTCATCTAATTTGTTGTCCCGATTTCCCTCACAGTCATCGGTCAATCATCGGGGAAAGATTTCACAACCGCGCTAAACATGAGAGAGGAAACGAGCCGAGACGGATGCACCAGACAACACACCGTGGGAGATGAAAGCAAAACAGACAAAGGCAGAAAGCAGGTAGAAATGATGAGAGAGAGCAAAAGAGGTAGAGAGAGAGAGATAGAGAGACAGAGACAGAGGAGAGGACAGGACAGGTGAGCTATGAGTGTGCTGACCTTCCCCCTCGCTGTCAGAATAAAATAAACCCAACGGCCCCTGCCCCTCCAGCTGGATCAGACTGCCAGTCCATCAGCTGTCCCGTTAACATGTCAGAACAAACAAAATAAACAAACACACAAAGAATCGGGCGAGCGAGAGGACGTATGGATGGACGCCGTAGCTCGGAGAAGGACTGAGGCTGTGCAGTGAGAGATGTACTGCTGAGCGTTGTGGATCTGTCATCAGTCATTTCTCTCTCTCTCTCTCTCTCTCTCTCTTTCTCTCCCTCCCTTTTTCTCTCTTTCTTTCTGCATTACTCTGCAAACAATGGCACACAGCGTTCAACCATACTCTAGCATTTCTGAGGCAGGAAGAGGGGCTTAGTAGATAGATAGATGGATGGATGAATGGATGGATGGATGGACAGACGGATGGATGGACAGACGGACAGACATACACTGATAGATAGATAGATAGATAGACAGACAGACATGGACAGACAGACAGAGAGATAGATAGAGGGATGGATGGATGGACGGATGGACAGACGGACAGACAGACACTGATAGATAGATAGACAGACAAACAGACAGACAGATAGACAGACAGATAGATAGATAGATAGATAGATAGATAGATAGATGGATAGATCATGTGCATCAATGAAATGGGTCACTTTTTTTTATTCGATAAGCAGACCAAATTATGCTCCAACATTTCACCCCTTCTCATTTGAGGTTCACGAGCTGTAAAAAATAAATAAACAAATAAATAAATGCAGGAGGCTGGAGGACGGGCTCCTCCACTGAAGCCTTACGAGCCAAGATGCAGAATTGCAGATTGTCTATTTGCTTATATGTTTGGACTTTTAATCTTGTCAAGTGGGTTATAGAGCACAGCTGTTGGTATACAAAACCAGTGGGGTGGCTGATCTAATACATTGAGCTCCCTTTACCTCCCTCCATGCCCCCCCACCCCCAAATTTCTTTCCCTCTATCGCTGCATCTGTCTATGGTACTCTATGGTACAGATGGATCTACAGTGGCTCCTGGTGGCAGTCTGTAGTATTGTCAGATGGCTCAGGGATGCAGTGCATGTCTGGAATCCTTGACCTACTTCCTTTACTTCTGTACACTGCGTATTTCTTGTTAATGGAATGAATTTTGGGGAAATTGGGAGACCTTTCTCAAAATGAATAAGAGGACAAAGGAGACTAGAGCAGCCGCTTCAGTGTGACTGATGAGCAGAGATTCACTGATTCTGGATAAGAGAATAGCAGCGGGCTACACTGAGCTTGCTTTCACAGCTGCTTTCATGCATTCTGGCAACTGGATGAGGGTTATGTCATCGCATATAAACTCGAACATATTGCCCTGCAGATTCCTTATATGGCATACACAGGAACGTCTTTTAGAGTATACCCAGGAGGATGTTCTTGCAGGCGGACCAACATGAAGTAAATACTGTCGCACACGGTGTCTAGTATTCAATTTCATCTCTCAGGGACAGGTGTGGGAGATATTCTGTCTGCATAGTAAGTCCACAGTAAATGCAGTCCTGCACAGAAATTTATTTTGCCCACATATTGATTAACTCAGTATTACTAGTGTTGGCAGAGCCCCTGCAAAGAACATGAAATCCTTTCTGTATGCTCTGAGGAAAGTGGGCACAGCAAGTCATCATGTTTTTTGGAGAAGTTCTCTCTTTTCCCTTCCCCCTTCCGTCTTCCCTGTCCGGAGCTGCTCTGGGGAATGTTGCTCTGCTCTGTGAAAGACACACATCACATACTCTAAGAATTAGTTAAGTAGACAAACATCAGGTCTTAGCTTATACTCTGGGAATGTGGTATTGAGTTATTTTTTTTTCCACATCATACTATCTCCTTGAAAGTTTACCTCTGCCTTACTTGCTATACAGTACTTCTGCCTTTTCCCTGACATCCCAAATGAATTTGCCCTTATGTGAATTAACTCACATCTTTTGTTTGAACTTCTTTGTTTACTGTCCTTGCATCTGCCTCTCTTCCTCCATATTCCGACCTTGTCTATACAGTGAGGATTTAAAGACTAGCTGGAGAGTATTACCAATGAAACCCTTGTTCAATTCATAATATTGTTGGGTCTAACCAATGATGTGCGCGCTACACACATCAGCTCATATCTGTGGAGCAGAAACGGCAAGATTCAATCAAAGGTATAGCCACCTTTGAGAGATGCTGACCGTGAAGAACTAACACAACCCAATCCTTTATGTCACAGCATGTGCGGAGGGGGAAAAAAAGGGATACATTAATAAATAAAAACTTGAAACGTAATTTCGGCGTGCCGAAGATAAAACACCCTCTTGATGCGGCTTTGGGAGGGGTCAAGGCAGTGCCAAACATGGCAGGGAGGTTGATGAAGGGCCTGCAGCTCTCTGACAACTTATTTTCGGTGGGTTTATCCGTCAACCATGTTGATTCCATTAGCTGGGGCTTGACAGTGAGCGGCTGTGCTCCAAGCTCTATCAGTCTCACATCTGACGCAAGAGAGATGGAGAAAAAGAGGGAGGGAGAGAAAGAGAGAGATTTAAGTAGAGGCTGCCCCTTTCAGCATACAGCATGATTCCGCTCCTTTAAAAAGGTCCCACAGGACTCCCCCAACTCCAAAACATATAGGTTCTGTGATGACAAAAGCTGGACAAAGTTTCAAAGGGTACCATTATACTGTTGCACTGGGGTGGAAGAGTAAATGTGTGTGCATAAAGAAAAACGTGGATCGGCAAAATAGAGCTAATGCTGAGGCTTGGCCATATTAGTCATGGAAAACTGTCAGGTTTTGGATTCATTTTTACGAGATCAAATAAAATACAAATCAAGGACGCGCATGAATCTAACAATAATGAGATTCATTGTAATGAATATCTTGGGGCAAAATTTGACACCAGAGGATGATGGCGACAGTGAAAATGATGATGACAGTGGTGATGACAACTACCATTACGGCTAAGAGCGAAGTGCTGAACAGCCAGCATTATTCCAGCCCCGCTTTAAGTGGGTCAGAACCTTAATGCCTTCTTTTGTGTATATGACAAAAGTTAAAATCAAGCGCTGCTGTTGCCTTGTTATACCCTGTTCCCTGGCACAGCCGTATAAATCTCCTCATTTACTGCTCCGACGATTGAAATTCAATTCCCCGGAAACTGGTTCTAAAAAGACACTTCAAGTCCGACGAGTTATCAGTTCAGGCAATACCCATCCCCATTTAGGCATTGCTGAATTAGATCTGCTGGAAAGGGAATGGGGTCAGGGTGCCATATTTCATCTTTAAACCAAAGCTCATATTTTTGTCTGAGCTTTCTCGCTGCCCTGCCTGTCTCGACGAAGGCATATGGCACTCAGATTCACTCCAAGTCTCATATTACCTTCCTTCTGTGTAGCTTTCTTTACCAGCTCTTAGTCCATTTTGTCTTGTTATCACCATTCCCTTTCAAATTGTGCCAGGAATGGATTTATCTAGGTTTCTGAATGCGAGGATGATGGAAGCCGCCCTAAACAGGCTGGCGGTGTCTGTCACCTACAGAGGGGGCAACTTTAATGGCAAACATGAAGCAAAGGGGCCGAGGGGAGTGAAACATCACTCATTCCGAGGCTAATGAATTTGAACATGATTAAAACCTTTTTATTCTGTTGAGCTCGCACCAAAACAATTCAAGCTGGCAAGAACTTGGCTCAAAGTCAGGGTTTGACAGAACAATTTGTATGACGCCTGAGAACTCATTAGGTTGAGAAAGCTAATTAAAGCTTTCTGAATGGTTCCTTGACCTGTGAAATCTGCAGGCCAGGCAAGCGTGAGAGAAGACAGAACAAAGTAGAAATCTTGATTAAAACTCAATAGGAACTCAGTACTGGAATTGATTGTTTGAGCTTATTCCAAGTCATGTGGGTTAGACCTTGTAAGACCTAATTGTAGTTTGAGCTTTAATTATTGAGAGAGGGTGGACAAAAAAACACGCTACACCACTGAACTCAGACTAATTGATAGGGAAAAGTCAAGGTATTAAAGTATAATGTATCATAGGCTGCAAGCACTGAAAAATACAGTATGTCTTTACATAGTAAAAACAATCTATGCAGATGATATTAACACAAGATTTATGATTTGTAAAATGCACGACTATGAAGCTGCAGTGTTGCACTCTGCTGAGGTTGTCCTTGTGATCTACTATATATTCGAAGTCACTGGAAGGGTCGGTCATTTTCCAAGCTGATGTGTCATTGAGGATTTCACTTTTATTGAGTTCACTCTAAGGCAAATCCTTCCAGAGTGAAAGACAGATAATGTTTTATTCACAGACCCCCTGCTCTGACATTTTAGAGGCAGTAGGCAATGTGGAGATGAGAAGCGGCTTAAATGCAGAGATGGACCTTGATGGACCTTTGCAGGATGTCCATACTTTAAATCCCTGCATGACAATGTGGTTCGAGGCAAAAGAACCTAACAGCACTCACCAGGAAGCGGGAGAAGCAGCCAAAGTCTCCTTGACCTTGACCGAAAGAGGTGGGAAGCAGGAAAAAGGAAGTGAAGAAAGTGAAAGGAGATTTCTTTTCCTTTTTTTTCCATGGGCGAATCCCACAGGTCTTCCTCCCATCTGACCTCAGCAAAATGAAAGTAAATGGGCTAAACTCTCGCCGGTGCCGGTAGGAAATTCAAGGCGGAGAAAGAGAGCAGGAGGGGAAAAGGAGGTTAGTGCCCTCCATGGTATTAAAGGTAGCGCTCCTCTGACTGAGGGCTTTGGAAGAGGCAGACATTCACACGGGATTGTCTGCTAAAAACGGGATCATGATCTGAGACACTGCAGCGCATAAAAAAATGTCACCGCCCAGGTTCTGGCTGCTGTGTGGTGTCATTTCATTTCTTACACCTCAAGTTAGCTCAATCTCAGACCTTTCGCTGTAGGCCAAATAGAAGGAAACACTAACAACTTGTCATTAAAAGGCTGCTACTAAGTATGTTTCATGTCCACTGCTGAATACTCTTTCCTTTTCCTCAGAGCTCTTGGTCAAGAGGAATCAATATTTGTTTGTTATAACTGTAGGGTAAACTGCAGGGAATCACTTGGTCTGTTAAAGCTGTGAGTTGTGAAAGCCATTGAGTTAAGAATGGAAATAGACCCAGGAAATTTCATAGTCTTGGGAGGCAGGGGACTGGGTTGAATGCATTACTCTTTTGCACACTCAGCCCCTATTTTATTCTATTTTCACATCATATATAGGCATATATACTGTTTTCATTTTTTGCTGTCAATTTTGCCCTTTGTCTCAACCTCGCATCTGTCTCCGTCTCAGCTTCTGTCTTTGCCTCTAACTCTGACTCACTTTCCCTGCCTCGCTCTCATATTCTCTCTCTCCCTCCCTCTCTCTCTCCCTCTCTCTCTCTCACACACACACACACTCACACACACAGATGCACACTCTGTTAGCAGTTAGACTTTTAATTCAGGCCGGCGGCTGAGCTTAATGTGGTCCTAGGCTCCTGAGTTCCCTTCAAATGAGTTTTTCTATTATGGTTCTCCTCTCCATCCACGACTGCGGTTCCACTGCAGGGCCATTCCCCTGCAGACATTGGCATGTGGTCGTTTGTGTGTGGCAGTGTGAATACTAAGTTGCCCAGGGTGAGCATGAACGTCAGTGCACGTATGTGTGTATGTGTGTGTGTGAGAGATATAGAATGAGATGGGGATCGGCACAGGCTTGCAGCTACCACAGTGCCCCGGAACAAAGTGTATGAACGGGTCTTTTGCTCTCTAACCCTTTACATCTTTCTGCCATGTGTTGTGCTATACTTAACATCCACACATAATGACTGAAACACCCCCTGAAGAAGAGAGATCAATCCTCAAGTGCAGAACTGTGGCACATCTAATACAGTGCCAAATGAAATCACTCTTATTGATCATCTTCCCTTTTTATCTTCTCTCTCTGATTATGTGTTCTGCTCCCCTCCCTGTTGCTCTGCTCATTACCATCTTTGCACCCCGGCAACTGTTTCTCCAGCACTGCACAGCACCCAGGCATTGATCTTAGGTCTCCCTTTGCAAACACAGAGGCTCATGCGCATAATTGTATGCACGCACGCCGTCTCATAACTCAGACTCACAAACACGCATACATACACGCCATGTGACCCAGAATATGCTCTCTGCTGGCGTTGAGGGATGCTAATGAACCCGCTAGTCTTCAAAATACCACAGCTCACACAGTGGCATCACCGGTTCCCTCTCTCAATGTGACGTCCCATTGTTTCAAGATCGGTGACTGGACAATTGAATGCATAACAAATGGAACAGAAACACTCGCTTCCAATTGTATTGTTTTCTGTGGGCTTCTGTTTCCTCTCTATGTGATTAGATAGATCTCCAGTGCCAAGGGGCATCTTAGCAGAGTTTTCACTACATTCTCAAAAAAGAGCAGTAATCTTTATCAGGCATCAAGCCCTGATGCTGGAAAGCTTTGCAGCATGACAAATATTCTGGATGAGGGCAAATCATTTATACACAAGCATGCTGCTTCACAAATCTAACAAATGGTATTGAAGAGTGCTGAAATGTGTCGCCATAGATAAATTTCAAGTCCATAAGCCCATATTTGGCAAGATTTTCCATGATCATTATCATCTTATGATCCCCTCAGAGTATTTTATGTTTTATGGAATCACACACAGTTTGACACAAGCAGAATGACTAAGTAGTGGGAGATTGTGTGTGTGTGTGTGTGTGTGTGTGTGTGTGTGTGTGTGTGTAAGAGAGAGAGTTACAGAAGGGTAAAGAGATATGCCAAGTGTGGAATAATGGTTTGGCATGTGTGAAAATGAACACAGTGATTGGGATTAATGACCTTATGGGAGCCTAAAGTGGGCATAATGAGCTGGAAAAGGCATATTCTAGATAAACCCTCTGGAATGGTAATGGAACAAACTGCTGGTGCAAGGGCCCCAGTGTTGAGAGATATCGACACTAGATTTAGACCTGATGGATTTCATTTCTGCATGCTTTAGGGTGATGAAGCTCTGATATTGCACGAAAGCCAGTGTTCCTCATATTCTTGTGCAGGTAGAGCGTTATGCTGAAAGGCGCCAATCATCAATCATCAGTGCAACTTAGCTAGGAGGACGTATTTACATTTTTTGAAAACTTTTACATGCCAAAACTATCATTCCTACCTCCCACCTTCTGTTAAAGACACTGATGAGTGAATGAAATGGATAAATGAACTCTTGAAGTCTGCTGGTTCATCAGTACAAAGGCATGCTGCACGGCTGAGCTTTGTTCAAAACCCCCAGAAACTTCATTTAAATTATAGTAGAGATCCCAAGGTTTCCTGAGATCCCAAATATGTCCTGCTGAATTACAAGGAAATGTGTATAAAATGATGCATAAGACATGTAGATATTTTCTATTTGATGTCATGTTGCAGCCATAAAACAATGGCATCTTGGATTTGAATATTTCACCCAGTTTAAGTGTGATGTAGCTTCAATGAAGCGCTGCAACTAGCAGATACAATATATGTGCCTTATGGGAAAAAAAGTTGTGCTCTATCTTTGAACCTACTTAAGGGGAAATGTAAGGGAAAATTAGAGTTCAAGGGCTTGAAGACACCGAATGAATCATTTATGTAGCACATAGGGTTCAACATTGTGTATGAACACCACTTATTATAATAGCGGTGTAGTTTCATACCTGGCATCATGCTGTGCAATTCAGTCAAACTTGTTTGAGGAGTAGCATTTGAATAATGGAGTTCTGTGTAGAGTCTTCTCCAGCCGCTGCTTGCTCTTGCAGCCTTTTACTGCCTTTCATTTCCTTCTAGCTTCCTCAGCTTCCTGGTGCTCCTGGCTCTTGGGACAGATGTCTCCGTTTGTACCTTTGTAACCCGCTAGGGGGTTAGAGTTGGGGGGAGGATGGAGGAGAAAGAGGCATGGAGAGGAAGCGAAGGGTGTAAAAACCGGCCCTGTGGGGAGGTCACCTGCTCAGAGCGGAGCAGCAGAGGCCAGAGGAAGAAGAGGAGGGTGGGTTGGAAGAGGTGGAGTGAAATGAAGGGTGAGGAGGGTGAAATGAAGCAAAGAGAGGAGTATTTTTTATTTTTATTTTATTTTTTTTTTTTTGCTGAACATGTGTCATCCACAGCTGCTGTCTTGGCACCTGCCAGCTACGCTTCAGGCTTTGTGCCCCGACCATGGGCGCCACAGTCCGGAGAGGGTCAGGGTGGGCGCGCAGGAAAAGATGGAGAAGCGGCTGTGAGGGTGAAGGGGGTATGCAGCAGAATGAGGGCAAAAGTACGAGCTGAAGCCGCAGGGTGACAGAGTGAAGAGAATAAGAAAAAGAGGAGGGGAGAGGAGGTGGAGGAGGAGGTGAAGTAAGTGACCCAGAAGAACAAATTTTGTGTTTGTATACGACATACAAGGCAGAATTTCAGCACCCGTGCAGGCTCTCTTTGACTCTCGCCTATCACACACAGCTTTCAATGGCCCCACGGGGCTAATAATCTATGATAACTTTTACTCTTTGACATCCATCAGCAGTATGGGCCCATGGGGACCAGGCCAGTAGATATATGGGGCGAGGTTAGTGAGTGGTAAGGGAGATGTCTCTGGGAATGAGTTGAAGGCTGTTTAGGTAAAGCTCTGGTTGCTCTCCCAGAGGTCCTCTTGATCACCACACTTGCCCCTCGGAGACTATGGCCCGGCTCAATGCTCCCCTGCTCCTGTCACATGTTTGTCATGTCAGTGAGACGGATGCGGGGGAGTGGGGGAGAGCGCAGTAATGCACACACACACCCACACACACACATACACAGGCACAAACACAATTCCACTGCTTCTTGTGATTTTCCTTGACATTTGGGTCTGTTCCCATTACTCTCGTGGTTGTGTTGTGTACTGGTAAATGGCAAATGGACTGAGTGTTGGTCTTTGTGTGTGTGTATGTGTGTGTACTAGTGTGTTTATGTGCCATATGTCTTATAGCGTTTGGTAAATAGCCCTCGCAGCTCTCCAGGGGCCTGACAGAGAAACGACCATCCTGACCGTGAGGATAAACCAATAGTCCTTACAGATGGATGTCCCCAGTCTTGATGATGGAGAGACGGAATGACCTACATTTAGTACCAAA
>OMKZ01024856.1:0-19447 GCA_900302535.1 Neoniphon sammara
AGCTGTCGTCATGGGTATCAACAGACACATCTTTTGCCAGGCTTTCATTTTTTTGTTTTTTGTTTGTTTTTACAAAAAACAGTCTTATAAGCTCCTTGGTCTTTTCAACTGCCCTTTCAAAAGTGTAACATCCCCAAAATAATAAGCATTAAACTATGAGCTAAATTTTGGATGGTTTTAATTTTTCTAGAAAATCTCCAAGTCATTTGAACTTAGTGACAAAATTATATTTTAATTGCCAGATATTCTATAATTTTAATTCCATGATTTTTAAAGCCAAGTGAAAAGGTGGTGTGGGCAAAAAAACAATATTTGACAAAGTAATGTTAGCAAGAGGGAACCTACATTTGTTTAATGTTTCCTCCATCCTCTTGCACCTCTCCATCTTCATTTAAGCTGCAACATTAGTGCCTTTATGGTTGATAATGTATATGTCTTTGACACCCCTATGACTGAGGAACAATCTTATTCCTGATACGGTGCTAACGCATAAATGAAGTGAAGGCTGGTCACAGTAGTCACTGATGCTCAGAGCAGACAGGTGTCAGGTACAGTATGTGAGATTTAGTGTGCGAGACTGAAATACACACCAAGTGTGGTCTAAATATGGACCTTGGGAGCCCTATGGGCCCTTGGCACATCAGAAAGCACGGGCAGCCTCAACCTAGATCATGCCAGAAGTACCTGCTGTTCTTAATATCCCCAGGGGGAGGGCTGAGCGGTAATAGTAAAGTCAGGACTATCTGTGTACAGACCGCACATGTGTGTGTTTGAGAGATGTTAAAAAGGAAATGATTCATAAATGGTAAGGGAGATGGCTGGCAGAGTTCAGAGGAACGGAAAGTCCTTGAAGGATGTGAGGATTTGGCAGATGGACTGAGATGTGAGAGGAACCATCCTTTAGGAGAGAATACAGAGTGAATTCAGGCACACGTAGACACAGAAAATTAGGGGAGAGGGAAAGAGGAGGATTCAGAGAAGAGAAAAAGATGAAGGGACAGGAAGCCAGAGAGACAGACAAACAGAAAGATAGATTGAGACAGGCTGGATACAGGCAACATCCAAGGAAAATAATCCAAGTAGCAAACAAAATAGGAGCGAAGCTGCATTTAGACCCGTGTACACAGGAGAGCCTGAGGTACAATGTGGCCCACTTGTGATCTAAGTGTTGTAAATTAAAGCTGAACTGTGGGAGTATGTAGAGAGGTTGTGACATGGAGCGGAAAAGAGGAGTAGGGGATACACTGGATACTGATAAACAGGAGACTGGAGTCACAAACAAGACTGCTGTCTCACTTCCTTATTTGGCCATTGGTCCAGCTGTAAGAGCACAATGTGCAGTGCTAAGCCATCTAGCTAAGAATTAAAAGCAGTGATGTCAGAAAACCTAAATATGGGACCAAATATGCATTCTTTCTTGACGTTAAACAGGAAACAACATAAACCTACTCTTACATCCACCACTGGCTCCAATAGCACGTATTTTGTTTACACATACCATAAATAATCGGCATTTTCTTAATTATCTCCAAACTATTTACTATCTTGTTTTTACATTTTTTCTATCTTGCCAAATTTTTGCTTAATTTGTTTTTTGACTCTGCTTGCTCCTGAGTCCAACCTGATTGGTTAAAGACCTGTGTTCTCTCTCACTGCCCCCATCCCACCTGCTGTCCCTCCTGCTCCTATACTGCAGCCTGTGCAGAGAGAGCTCCATGGTACTGCAGAGGACACACACACACACACACACACACACACACACACACACACTCAAGCACAGAGTTAGGCACTCACGTGTTCAAGGTGTGCATGAGGAAGGGAGAAGAGGCTCCTGGATGGTGAGGGAAAGCTGCATGGGAGAGAAGAGGCTGCCATTACAATCAAGTCAGATACTTGACTATGTGACTATGCTAACATGCAGCCAAATAATATGGTAATAAAACTATTCCATATGAATTAATCCCATAAAAACTATTAATATTTAAAATAATGTGCCTGAGCACAGTCTGACAATTTAAACCTGAAAGACCTGGGTTAACCCTTTCACAACTTTTCAAAATGAGAATATCGCCAATGTAAACATTCAGAGTCCTTTACTGTTTATAAATGCAAATGCTTACTCAAGACAAGGGTAACATAGTGCGTAAGTGGATATCATACATTTATTTGCATTAGCTTGCAAACAGACAATCAAAGGAAAATAATGACTAAGCACCAGAGAGCATACAAAGCAGCTCCCATACACACTCGAGCATTTGAACTGATGGCAATTACTTTTTAGTTGGGCTGGATATATAATCCTACTATAGCATACATGTAAACATAGTCATTAGAACATGCACCTTTTGAAGTGAGATCAAACAAGTATCACTTGTCTCTACACTCAGGAATGATATAAAATACAATACAAAGCACATATCTATCCATCACCTTACAGTAATCCATTAAGTTAATTACTGACTGAGGTAAACTAACAGCCATCTCAGCATCATCTTCTCCCCACAAAACATTCAGTGCTGAACACAGCAGAAATAATTCTCAAGTGGGGGATGCTAGGGGGTATTAGGTAAGAAGTGTGGACCATGAAGACTCAACTGACATAAAAAAAAAAACCCTGGGAAAAAGCATATAATGTATCAGTGTCAGGCCAATTATGAGGACAATGCAGACTCAACCATCATATTATGTGCTTATACCACGTTTTTGTCAGTTGAGTCTAAATGTCCTCACTTTAAACTGACCCTTGCAATTTTGCATAATGCACCTTTAACATGGGAAAACCAGTAGGTATGCACAGTCAACAGTAATATGGGGAACACAAAAACATACACACGCAAACCAAAACTCAAAACATCTTCACCAAGTGCCAGAATCAACTCTGTACACTTGGGCATTACTCTTTTTAAGGTGGAGGAATTAGAACAGCCTCAAAATGTCAAGAGTAACAAAATGTAGCAAGACCTAGTTGCCTATTCCCATCAATAAAACAGGGAGAGTCAAATGCTTGGGTGCACAGTTAATGGCCCTACTTGTTATAATGCTAGGATCTTACGTGACCGAGCAACACAATCAGTTCTAAATCACACACTTAGGCTACACAATGCAAGTATGCACACACACAGGCGCGCGTACACACAGACATACAGACACATACACACACGCGCACTCAAACACATACTCCTTTGAAGAGGCACAAACACACACTCACATCTGGACGCCATCCCTCTCTGTTTTTCCATAAAGACCCCTGATGTGAGAGTGGCTCAGAGCAGTTTTCAACAACATAAAGAATGCAAAAAGGCTGAAACAGGAGGAAGAAAAATAAGAGCTGTTGGAAGTATAAGCTGGAATCTAAAAAAAAAATAGGATGAACCTCTCTTGCTTTTAGATTGAAATGTAAAACATGTTCCTTCCCTGTCCTATAAGACAGAAGAGGGCCTGAACTGCTCACCGTGTAAAGCTGACCCAGCAAGGCCTTTGATACCTCAGACACCTGGACACCCAAGGGACGAGCACAGAGAAAGAACATGCGCAGGCATACGAACACACTAACTTCTAACAGCCTGAGAGGGGAAACCCTGTAGTCAGGCTTGAGGACACAGACACAGATGCTGTCTACTGTCGCACATCTAGCTTCAGGCATTTCCTTTCAAGTCAATTAACCCAAAGACAATGGTGTGATTCACTACAACAGAGTGTGTAGCATTCACACAAATACCTGAAACAAGGACTCTGCAGTTACTGTAGGATGCAAAGAGGTTACTAAGTAGAGTGAACTACTATGTAGCTGATCAGTGATTATTTAAAAGTGATTAATAACTGGCATCTCTCCCTCCCATGGTAGTACAGTGACCTTATAAATACTCTGTAATGTATTCGCAAAGCGTCCGGCCAGCTTCCACTTCAGAGTTGTCTCCACACATGCCGTCAATGTTAGCGTGAGCGTGTAATTGTTTCTACCTGTTGTGATGTCAAGTGAGCGTTTGATGAGGGCCGGAGCTCCATGCTTGGCAGCATATGACAGAGCTAATGGCTGACGGCTAATTGCTGCCAATTGTGCTTGCGTGGCTTTCTCTCTCATGCTAACATTTCACAGAGCCAGAATACTAGCTGGAGGGGTTTAGATGGAGCCGATACTTCACATTTGACGACATACTGTTGTTCAGCTCTATGGTCTGGATTTATTTACTTTGCTTAGAGAAAAGACTGAGGAAATGGTTAATTCTTCTCCAGAAAAAAAGATGCATACATCATACAATGAGATTTCATTTAATACACTTCTGCCAGAGTAAAACTGTAAAAAAAACATAAACAGACCATGAGTGGGAGTGAAACTGATTTTCAGTTTTATGTAACACTGTAACCACATTTAAGTGAGACTAACAAAACAAAGCAACCGAAAGCCCATTCTTCTTCTTCCAATAAGACCTGAACACAGCATAAAATCCGCAGTCAAGTAAATAAGGTAGTGTGTGAGCAACACTAATAAAGTGTAAAATGGACTATTATAGCTGAAATGTCATGAAAATTGTTCAGTCGCAGCTATTTAAAGGCATGTTCGAGTGAAGAATGAGTGTCATTGTGTTGAAATTATGTTTTAAGTGCTTTTCAAGTGCAGCTGTTGGAAGGTGTGTGTGCTGTTGTCTGTATTGGACAGCAACGCTCTCAGCTAACTGAAGGTACATGAAACTCTACAGTAAAGGAAGCAATGAATTTGGGAAAACAATCAATTATTATGACGGCAAAAACCAGGCCAGAAATAACTGTACTTATCCTCTGAGGATGAGAGGAAGTCTGCTATGGTCATTATAGAAAGTTATGAAGTTGATTTTAGTTCAAAACTGAGGAAAATCGAGATAATTATCGATATTGTTTTATCACCCAGCACTACCCTGATCTTAGGGCACCTACTATACTGTACTGTATGTCTGCTGTGATGGTTGCATGTATTCTGAAAGTCCCACATGCTATGATTACTCAGTGTATCACTGCCAAATGAAAAGACATGACACATACAAGTGTTGCTGCCACACTGAGTATACTGAACGACTAACCAGCTGTAGGCGGCAGTAACTGCAGCACAGAGCAGCAGGCTGCCTCACCTTCCCTGTGTGCTGTGCTGCACTGATAGATGACACAAGTCCAGCCCTGCAATGACACAGTCACACTCCCAAATCTGCCCCATCAAGCACACTAGTCGGTTAATGTGACCCCACTGCATCAGAGGAAACAAAGCCCCTTCTTTCCCTCTGCCCCATTCCCCACGGTTGGTCTGTTCAGCACATTTCTCGTGCCACAATCTGCTGGCCCAGCACTTTTTTTTCTTTTTCCAGGAGCTATTTTTATCATGTTACACATTTGCATCACAAAAGGAGGCAGAGCCTATAACTTAAAGAAAGGGGAGTGGCCTTGATAAAAAGCTACGCAAATACACTTCAAAGCAGGGGTTGACTGTTCAAAGTTGGGGTCGGCAGGATGTTTGATATTTTGGTTGTATTAGCAGCTCTGGACCAGGTTCGACAGGCAGTATGGGGCTCACAGTATTTAGGAGGGTTGTGTGAGGGGTGAGCAGGGGGGCTAAGCCTGCATTGCTATTTTGGTATCTTTGAAGATAAAGATATGGCATGCGTTCAGCTGTGTGCCTGGGCCAGGGGGCCTTCCTGGACTTCTCTGTGATTCACTAGAAAGACCAGGAGGAAGTCTAAAGACCGACAACACCGACAGACCCACACCTGGACGGCATTACACACACCTGCTTGCAGGAAGACATAGATCCATACAACGTCTATGAACACATGCAGATACATGTGTGCATGCACGCGCGCACGCGCGCACACACACACACACACACACACACAAATCTATGTGCCCTTCTGTCCTTCAGCTTCCATAGGGTTGTTTATTATGCCTTTATAGTTCAGCTTCACAAACACACACTACCCCAGACTGACATTGGTCATTTATACAGCTGAATGCTGTGTGATGTGTCCCACAGGGGATTCTCAGGAGGGGTGGCTTTCAAACTGAAACTCTCTGAGTTTAGCCTAAGGGGGTGGCCGGACAGAGATTTTATATCAAAAACGGATTGAGCCAGTGTATTCTCTATGGGGCCGATACACTGACAAATAACGTACATGAAAAGCTGAAACCATCCAAACTTTTTTGGACTGCATTTATCAAGCATCCATTGAATGTGCAGTAACCAATCAGATGTAGCGAAAGTGGAAGGTGCTCCTTTTCAAAATAGAGAAGACCATACCTCGATTGTCATATTCAAATTGAACATAAAAGGATCCTAAACAACATGCATTCCTTTCATCCGTTTCTGTCTGCTGCCCCCCTAAATTTACTTCCCCATGCTTGGATGACCAGAGAGCTCATTGATGTGTAAAACAGAATAGGTGTGTGTTTGTGCTGCATTTTCACAGGGGCAGTGCAACTTACGTGGTGGAGGGATGAGTGGAGGGGCAGAACTGATATCAGATGGAGGAGGCAGAGGAGCAGGTAATGAAAGGTTGAATGGGAAGAGGGAAGTCATTTTTTCTCCTTCAGAAATCACCTGCGATGTAAGCATACCTATTAATTAATTCTCGCTCTTTTTCCCCTCTTGCTCTTTCTGTATATGTATAGAACTCCCTACCTGTACATCATGTTCTTCATCACTGTGACTTAGGCGCCCTTCCACCCTGCTGATGGATCCAGTTTGGTCTGCAGTCACATCAGTATCACCTGACTTTCTGTTGGCCAGGAAAAATGACAAACAGTCAACAAATGCAGTACATCACATTCTGAGACAGCCCTTGGTTTACATCAATGTTTCGTGTGTTTCACATTTCACGTTTAAATATACGAGTCCACTATATATGTCAACGAGCGTGACATCCAGACAAAACCTTGCTACGGTATGATACATTCTTCAAGATAAGTCCTTACTCACATTCACCTTAAATTACAAAGGGTTTAGATGTACACTTACGTAACATTTTTAAAAACAGCCCTAGCTTGTCCTCATCTCTCTTAGAGCGTCCTTACAACCCCCTGCAGGTCCATTAACGCATTAAACTTCCTTATCTGGGTCATCTTCTCTTCTTCACAAAATAGTCCTTCACAGTCCTACCACCCCACCCCCACCACCCAGCACACACACACACACACACACACACAGATGGGACACTAACCCCTTTCTGTCACTAGAACTTAATTTACAACACCAAAACAAAAACATACAGAAAAAAAATGACAACTGCCATCATCTGGCAAGTCAACAGAAGACCTTCATGCCCTCTAATGCCTCTCCAACTAGTCTCTTCAGCCTCTAAATAGACACCAAATAAAAATAAAGTGACACCATAGCTTAGTAGAAAGATGACATACATTTCATAACTTCGCCTACATTCCAAATATAGACATGGGTTTAAAAATGGGGGGAAAAAAATTATGTAATCATGCCGTTTTTAACTAAATCGCACTTATATCCCAAGGTTGCCTTTGCAGCAATGTGGGCAATGCCAGAGGATAACAACACAACAAGATCAAACAGTGTACCAAGTGTTTTCACCCAAGCATCAAGTTTCCTATCTCCGCTCGCCACCAGCGGTCGCACAGATCCTCAGAGAACGAGAGGGCCACTGTATCAAAGCCTAGTTTAACACATCATCCACTGGATAATAGTGTGTGTATTTGTGTTTGACATGCTATAACTTCCTGCTTCCCCTTTGGTCCAGGCCTGTTACCGAGAGAGAGGGAGCTGCATGACTGCCTCATAGCTC
Source organism: Neoniphon sammara (assembly GCA_900302535.1). Taxonomy (NCBI): domain Eukaryota; kingdom Metazoa; phylum Chordata; class Actinopteri; order Holocentriformes; family Holocentridae; genus Neoniphon; species Neoniphon sammara. The sequence goes on from OMKZ01024856.1 coordinate 7,770, forward strand.
TCAGATTCGCATGACCTCCCCTGAAGGGCAATGTTGCTGGGGGAGAGGAGAGGAGGGGGACATCATCAAGAGACAGATCTTTAATTAAGTAACTGCCGGTCAACCTGCTCCCTCTCAGCCTGCAGTCTGGACCTCCATCACGCATGCTCAACAAATATTACACAAAACAGAAGGGAGTTAAGGAAAAGGTGTTAGGAGTGTATGTGAGTGTTTTGTGCACGCAAAAGCACTTAAAGGCACAGAGCACCTGGTCCATAAATAGGAACAAAATGCAAGCTGGGACTAGGTGCCATTCACTAACATGGCGAGCATCTGCTGCTCATGACTGTGTCCATAAATGATCGGAGGCTGTAATTGGGCTGTAAAATACCCTGGGCCCAGTCTGCCTTAGACCATAACAGCCCTGCCCCCCACAGGTTTCAGCCTGCTCTGCTGCTCAACACTTCCCGTTACAGGCAGCCATTAATGATAACAGGATAGTAGGTACATGTTAGAACTTCACTAAAAAGGGAACCGAGCAGTTTGACAGTAGGGCTTAATGATATGGTAAAAAAAAAAAAAAAAAAAAAAAAAAAAAAACATATTGCAATTATTTTGGCAGATATTGCATCACAGTTTTCATTTTCAATGTAAAAACTGTTAAAATGTTGATGATGCAATTTTTTCTGGACTCTATACCAAACAAACATGTTCTGTTACATCCAGAGAATATGATTTGTAGGCCAGGGCATCTCTATAGCACCACAATGCTTCATGTATAATGGTATTTTGTCACAAATTTACCTTCATCAAAAAATCCACTCCTGCAATTTAGGCCAAATTTAGGCCAAATTCTGATTTCAATAATACTTGAATAACTGTTCAACCAAATTTGACAGCACAAAGCAGAAGACAATTAATTTAAGACTGGTACAGAAGTAGAAATGTGCACAACTCCAGATTTCCATGACTATGTTGCTGCTTCAACATTATTTCCTGTTTGTAGGATTATCAGTCTGCTATTATTATCTATTATAGGCACTGAAAATTTGTATGTTTATTGGAATTGTTGCATGAACAAAGAACTTTTTATCTCAGCAAACCAGCCTAACTATAAACAGTCTTGCTTTAAAAAAAAAAAAGGGGGATAAAAGCAAAAGTCTAAAAAACTGTCAAAACGGTCAAAAATAAAAGTTCAACATAAGGTTCTGAATCAAATGAACAACTATTTGGACACATCCCATCACATTAGTGTGTTAGTTTACATACCTCCCATGAGATTTTACTTCAGTCCTAAACAGATGTAAGTCTGTGTTTATTTCAACACTTTGGTTTTAACACTGAGATCCCTGGCCAATACAAACCTAACTTGCTGAGCCCATCATAGCATCATAGGGGCCAGATGGCAGCAGCCAGATAGTTGCTGTGTCACACACAGGAACAACCAGCTGTCGGCTCCTCGAGGCGCAGCTCTGCACAGGGAGTGAGGCACGGTGTGGGACAGTGGTACTGGAGCAACTGGACCAGGATTTAGGTTGGGGACACAGATAGTGGCATTAGGCAGTAACAGTGTGTTACCTACCTGGATGCTGAAGTGTATGGGCTGCCTGAGGAGGGACAGTCACACCAGGACTCTTTTTGTCTGTTGCCTGTGCGCCCCTTCTGGTCCTGAGCAGAACAACAACATCTTTTCACTAGGGATTTTTTTAAGCTATCAACTTCTGCCTCATAATCTCTTTACACAGAGTTCATTTCTAGTCCCGTACTGTCTGTCTAACTCAGGGCCACAGATTACATAATTTTTTCCTCTTTTGTGTACGCTCTCAAAATGAATATTATCCACCCTGGTCTGTTGACTAAATGACATCAGTAATGTCCCATCTTACCATGGAGGATGAGGTCATGCTTTCATAAGTTGCCCGGAGCTCCCTCTGTTTCTCACAGTAAGCTGTCCAGGTTTCCTCATTAAAACCATAGTTAAAATAATCTGTGATGTCAGCACCTGAATGCAAAACACAACAGTAATGAACAGGCCAACAAAAAATCACTTAGCAGCACACTTGCATTGAACCAATGAAGTACCCAAATGGAAACAAATACACATACCGTACAAACACCATTAAGGGAATTATCTACATTTACAGGCTAAGACACCAATACTAACCAGGTTTCTTCCATGGCTTTTCCTCATTGGACTCAGCATCTGCCTCCAGCACTGGGATCCTGTGGATACTGCCCAATGCACCCAAATCCACTCCTTCTGATTTAGAATCAACTGTAAAACATTTTACATGTTACAAACCATGCAAAACAGACACTTCGCACACTCTGAACATTACTATTTGTCAAGGGCAAGGATCCTAATTAATTTCTAATAAGGGCATGAATCCATTTTTAACAACATAAGAACATCATTCAGTTGAGCTGACATACACTAACAGAGCCTCTGTTTCTCTCTGTAGAGGTCACTTACTACTGAAAGTGTGTAGCATGTGCTTACCAACCGCATGCATCCTCTCTTCAGCCTGAGTATTCAGATTCACAGGTGTGTGGTCAGAGCCACTAGAAAACAAGAGGCGTTCACATTAACAGCACATTGCGATCACCATCGTCACAACAAAAAGAAACATTGCAGATTGGGTTATGTATTGATAGCCCAAGGGAGTGATTCCAAATGGTGCGCTGAAGAAAAATCTAATATAATATGAAATAGAATCATGAAAACCTTGCAGACACATTCATTTTGATAAAAGGAGATGGCTTAGAAAGGGGTGCTTGTTGATATTATGCCCAAAAGAAAACAAACACAATAAAAAGCTGAATGATATTGCTTTCAAGAGAGGAGAGGGACAGCAGACGTTCATGCACTCACACGGACTGAGGTGATCCTCCAGGCTTTATTTCACCTATGGTCACACAGAAATTGTCATCACAATCACTGTCATCACTTTCTTCCTCATCTTGGACAGCCTTAAAAACACAAGGAAAGAATATTAATAACTCCAACATGCTTACTGTGTGTGCATGCCAAAGCACAGAGACATGCTATGTGACAACAATACTAGCAAACAGTAATGAGGACTGGTGTTTAAAATGTAGAGTGAATACAGCCATTTTCTCAGTCTGCTCCTGTCAAGATTGAGTCACAGGTGATCAATACCTGGGTGTCCACTCTGTTCTCATTGTCCTCTTCAGGGAATGACATTGCACTTGTACTGAAAAATAAGATATCAAGAAACCTGATATAATATTCACACTCTGACTTAAAAACAAATTATAACAGTCACTGCCACGGGCAATTGCTGCATAGCACATAGGCAAACCTCGGAAAAAGAGCTGAAAGGAGGCATGCCATTTTCATCTGCAGACAGTTTACAGCATTTTAACTCAGGCTTATCTAATGTACAGTAATGGTCAACAACAGTTCAGATGTTGGCTTAGTTGGATCTCGAAGGGGCTCATCCTAACCTTTTAATTCAACCAACAACAAAGAGACTTGACTGTGGCTGTTTCAGATAAAGACACAAATGCACAGAAACACACACACACACACACACACACACACACACACACACACACAGGACTATTACTACAGCTCTGAAGTAGGTTACTGTAATTGACAAGTTATGCTACATTTACTCTGAGACAAGGAGGTTGGAGAATGCAGACCACAGATATCATTGGTGCTCCAGTCATATGATTGCTTACATCCACTTTCCTCAGCTCATAAATAAACAGTGCTCGCCCAGCAGCAGACTTAATAAGCATCCAAATACTTCTTAATGTTCCACATGACTGGCATGGCTGCACATTTCAGACATCTCACACGTGCAGCCATAACGATCACGGCCATTACTGTGCTGTGAAAAGTGCATCAAATTTGAATGCTTCATTAATGTAGCACAGTTCGTTCTAATATGAAATTGGCATGCCATCACAGTTGAATCTGAATTAGTTCACTGCTCACTGTCACCAATGATCTGTCACACTTGTCTGGTCTGAATTTCAGAGCTTTTAAGTGCAGAGACAGCTATGGGAAAATCCAGAGAGGTAGATGAGGTAAGAGTAGGCAAAAAGTAAAATGTAATGATAATCTGGTAATGGCTGTTGTGATGAGCCTGTTCAAAGAGTTGAGGTATATGCACACAGATGATTTGTCAAAGGTATGGTATTCATATAAAAAGTGAAAGGCTAATTCTCAAAAAGGCCTAATTTGGCAATGTGGGGATGGATTACTGTAAATGCTAGATAGTGGGAGGGGGCCCATATGAGACACGTTATAATGAAATACATACCTGTATGGCACTTGATCCTCTGCTTTCTCCTCCCTATCATCTGTCACTGTGGTGTCAAGTTCATGTGATAAATCAAGCACACACACAAACAACCAAAATGTTAAATAACTGGCATTAGCTAACTGCTTGCAGACTTATTGTGGACCACGTCTGGCAACCCAACAGCTGTCAGCGGTTTCTCTGATCATTATTCGCTTATTTCGCCTGGAAATGGAGATGATAAACGGTCAACTAACTTACAGCGGCTGGGGGACCTCAACTTAACTCCATACAACCATGCATCCTCATCCTCATCTTCGTTAGCAACGTTAACGTTACTTTTGTCCGACTTCACTGCGGACATTTTACCCAGAATTGATGATTTTTGACGGTTACCCGACGAATGTTGGCTAAAAAAAATAAATTCAAACTGAAACACATAAAATTCTGTGTATTTCGAGCAAACGGGAACAAAACATAAACGTCACATGGGTAAAACTGACAGTTGTAAACGTTTCTATAGGGACAAGAGAAAACTCAGATGCCGAAGGTATGAGCTTTGTGATTGGTCAGTGACCGTCTCGAGATGGATCAGATATGACTAATTACACTAATCACCACATTGCCTGGGTGTCTTTTCCTTATTATTCTTGTCCATAAAAACATTTAAATTAAATAACTCCGTTTTAATTTCTAGAAAATCAAACAGTTAAGTTTTAATCTCTAACACTATATGGTGTGGCATGTGTTGTTATGGGATACCAAGCAACTGTGCTGTGGCTCTGCTCTAAAACACCGGCCGGTGTAGTGAAGCGTAGGGTGACGTTTATCTATCGCGACGCGCAGCTGCCACGTCACCTTTAAGAGACTCGTGTATTTGTTGATGTTTTGGAATACCTCTCTCTTAACTGATAACTTCAATGCGTCTTTGATTTCGCTGTGTTTTTAAACACCCGTTTACTAGCACAATGTTGACGACTGAGAATTTTACACATTTTCCCCTTCAGATGTGGGACAAGGTGCTGTCGAAGGTAAAGAAAGCTGTTGTATTTATGGATGACAAGTGTGCAGAGAGTCTCCACTGGAACGGCGGTGCCGCAGCGTTATTCGAGGCTGGAGCACGAAACCTCAAACAGTTTTCCAGCTTCGAAGCCTGTGGCGAGAATGAACCAAAGGCTGTGTTTGTGGTGAGCACTTTGCTTAAAGGCAGAACAATCGACATTATTAAAGACATCATATCCCTCAGTCACTTCCAGTACTGCGTTGTCTTCACCACCGTTGCCCACTCGGTGCACCTGCTTGCCAACAATATCACTACAGAACTGGAGGGGAACCCTGTTTTCGAGCAATTTGAGGAGAAGCTCTGCGAGTGGATGGGGGACATGAACTACACGGCTGAAGTCATGCACGCCCCCGTGGTCTTCACCCCTGTGTCGCAGCAGCTGCTCCTGACGCCCACCTTTGCACATCTTTTCCCCCTGCTCTCGCGTGATTTAGAGTCAATAAATGCAAAGCGCCCCGAGAAGAAGAGGTTCGGGAGCCTGGTTGATGTAGACGTGCACTCTCTCCCTCCTGAACTCCAGATTGAAATCAAATCCTTGGCCTCAGCTCTTAATGCCATGTTTGAGTCCACCGGCACCAGGGAAGAGAGCTTTGCTGTGGGTCCAATGAGCCGCATCATAGCCGGGGAACTGGCCAATCACCCTCAAGCAAAAAATCGGAGGAAGACAGCACCCAATAAAGCATCAGTCATCTTTGTAGACAGAACAATGGATCTGACAGGTGAATTTGAAGGCTATAGCCTAACATTTTGGACTATAGCATTGTTTCAAGTACACAAGTCACTCTGTGCAGTCCAAAACACATATAACACATGTAAACAAACATGCACATCTAAGGCTGGGCAACATATTGATATATTGATATCATGACATGAGACTAGTAACGTGATATGAAAGTGATAAGATAAAGTAATATGATATGAAACTAGTGAAATAAAGCATTGCCATTTTCTGAACTTACTGACTGTTCCAGCTGTTCTGTTATTTGCCTCTACCTGCTGTATCATGTCCACATAATCATTATTTATAAAAAATCTGCTAAATATCTCATTAAAGCACCAGTCATCCCCACAATATCGTCACAATATTGATATCGAGGTATTTGGTTAAAGACATCACGATATTGATTTTGTCCATATCGTCCAGCCTTATGCACAACCCTGTGCAGGGATTCATAGACTATTCATGGCTAAGAGCATTTTTAGACAATTTTGGCTTCACAGTAATGTTTGCACTGTGGAATTGTTTTCTACCAGAAACTGCTACTGCACAGTGAATGGCAATTTCCTTCAACCTTTTTTTCAACCCTGTTTTCTTTGTCTTCAGGAGCTGTTGGTCACCATGGCGACAACCTGGTGGAGAAAATTCTGACTGTGCTGAAACCTTTAACCGGTCATGTGACTGATGTGCAGGTGGACATGCTCGAGCTCACAAGTCTGCAGCGCTGCCCTGACACCCAGACCACCTTGGCCCCTGGCTGTCTGGCACAGGCCCCGTGAGTGCATCTGATTTTGATTAAAGGTTTTGTTTCTGTTTTGTTATGTATTGGCATTGTCTACACTAGGGTTGTCACAAGCATCAATACTAGGTACCAAGTCAGTACCAAAATTTTGAAATCATGCTAGTGTTTTTAGTATCCGTACTATTGACGCAACTTGATACCTCATCCTGTAACTCAGTGTTGTTTTTCTAATGTAGCCTTTGCCTGTATGCTTCAATACAGCCATACTTAACTAAAACTTAGTGTTCCTATTCTAATAATGATTATACTTGACGCACATGGAGATTCTGTTTACAGGTTAATTTTATGAGTCTTATCAACTGGGATATTTGGGTCTTGAATTGAAATGATTGATCAGCGTCTTGCAAAAATTTCAATGTTTCTAAATGGAAAGCTAGTTGATTATCTCATTTTTTAATATATGTTCAAAATTAAAGTTTTTTTTTTCTTCAGCTCAGGAACAATATCAACTTTAAGTTGAAAAAAATAGGGATACAAAGTATCTGCAAGTCATTTATGATTGGAGTCTATTTTATATACAGTACCTACACATCTCAGGTGAAGTACTTAAGTCACAGGCATTTTGGCTATGTAGATGTTTCTGTACAGAGCTCTAATGGTATTTAGTATGTAATTCTCTTTGTATTTCTCTTTCATTGACACATCTACAACTTACATAATCAGTTGATCTACCCTACAATCCCACTACCCTTCTCACCTAGACACACACACTCACACACACACACACACACACGCTCACCACCCACTGCCATCCTGCATTAAGTGGGTTGAGTACCACATGACTAGCACTAGGTGCCAGGGGCTCAGTGAAGCTTGCCTCCAGTCTTGACTCTGAGGATGCACGTGTTTGGCGCCTGCGGTGGGGCTGTTGTATATGGCAGGGATTAGTCCTACATCATGTGTTCCACTCTTGCCTTGCCTCTTCATGTGGTTGCAGGAGGAAAAGACTTTCATTGAGGAGAGCAGTTTTTTTGGCCATGGCTGTCACGCATTAAGTCTAACTGCTGCAAGTTTATGAACTGGCTCACACACACAGTGAATGCAGCAGGTCCATTTGAGCTAGGTAGGGGGTTCTGTTGTAATGGAACCAGCCTTGGATCTTACTGGTCAGTGGTGTTTAGACAGTGTGTCCTGTAGCAGATAATGTGAGCACAGCAGGGGCATGTTGTACTGACCCTGAGATGCAGGGCATGTCAACCAAATTCCTACAATACACCCACAGATGCACGTCCCCTGCTAAGAGGAAAACACTCAGCTCACTGTGCTTGCTCTGAATGTCACTCTCGTACAAACACTTATGGCAAATCTCTGTACATGGATGCAGATTTTGAAGTGGTGTCAATCCTTGGCTCAACATTGATTCAGTTCGATTCACAAGTTGGCTGTTCGATTTAAGAATGACTTTCCTTTTTTTGTAATGATTCAATTCAATTTGAGTTTGTAAAACATGAATTCATTACTTTTTGCCAACATTTTATATCCATCAATAGCACTATACAATAATGTGAAATTGTCCCTTTTCTTCTGAAATGTGAAAAAAATTAGACAACAGAATTCCTAATATTAGCATTATTTTTTCTATAACAAAAAAACTTAATAAATTATAGACAAAAATAGTTGCAATTTATGATAATCTGTTCACCACAGCATTAGGTTTTTTCTTTAAAGAATCCTGAATGATTAAATTCAAGGTATTTCATATTGATTCAGGCCAAAATCAGAGCGAGTTACGCTATTAATTTATCTTGCAGAGCAATGCAGTTTAATTGTCAGAATTTATATTCGATGCAATGAATGAATTGTTACGCCCCTTAAATTTTACGTCTGATGCCACAGACAGAGACAGGGAGGAGAGGGGGAGCGGTGATAGGTTGAGGCCTTGGCTGCATTTCTCTGCAATCATTCCTCACAATCTTTTCACTGGAGACATCCAGAGCCCAAGCTCCTTGTCTCAGAACATTTAGATGATAGATTCAGCTCTTGTTTACAAGTGGGTGCACGGACACACAGGCGCGCGCACACGTTGGCTGAGTCTGAGATGTGTAGCTGGAGGTAATAGGTAATGCAGTGGGGGCTGTGTTTGTAGGGGGTAAGTGTCTGATCTGGGCCAGCAGGATCAGCAGGAGTGTTATTGCTTGTGCTATCTCTGAGCAGATGGCCCAGTTGACTCTTATCACAGATGTTTAGGAGATTGAAGTGCTGCCGAGACACAGCGGGAAAAGCACCCAGAGTTCCCACTTTATTTCATTGCCTTCAAGTGCACTGCTCACTACAGGCAGTCTTTATGTCAATCACTCTAATGTGCTCATGACGGGGCTCTGCCTACACGTATGTTTGATAGTGCGGTGTGTATTTAATTTATGCATGAATCTATTCTAAATCTACCATAAGCTATTTTCTGTGATGTGATTGTGTAAAATAGTAGACTGTACTTGCTCTGTGGGGTTTGATTGTGTGTATAATGAGTTCCCTCCCAAGCTGGATGTTTATACACCTATGATTTGTTGAGTTATTTTTAGCCCCAGCCACAGTGTGTTTTGGTTGGTTTTGTTGTGTAGACCGGCTCAAACCTTTAAATATTAGGTGTGGGCATAATTTGGACCTTTTGTATGATATTTCCCTCAGTAATTCCAGGATATTTTTATAGATTACTATGTCTAAAACATTCCATGGGTGGTTGTTTATTCTAGCTCTGCCTGCTAGATCCCACATTTAGTTTGAAATTACTGTAGTATTGTCTTTCATAACCTGGTGTGAATTTTGTTTCACCACAAATCCCAACTTTCACCCTGTAGTTCTAATAATCATACCAGAGAGAGAAAGTATAGGCTGCTGTGTGTATATGTGCACACACACACACACACACACATGTTTTGTTTTTGCAGGTTTTCTGTTACACCACACCGTACTATAGCAGTCTTTTTTTAGTCATGAGATAGTGCCTGGATGTACACTTCATATATGATGATGTTGAGTGAAAGTGGCAGTGGAAGGGCTGTTTTGTGTGTGTGTGTGTGTGTGTGTGTGTGTGCGCGTATGTGTTTGTGGTCAGGTACCTTCCAGTCCAGTCTGTGTAATTTGCTGTGCTTGGCTGCACAGCTCTTTGATCCTGAGAAGGACATATGAACCCCATTGGCAGAGGGCACCAAGTTTTCCTGTGTCTCAGACTGAACCCTGCACCCTCATCATCTGGCTGCCAAGGATCCTTATCCTGTGGTGGGAGTGTGTGCATGTGGGCAGGACCCAGCACGGGTGGCCAAGGTGCTCTGCGTCTGCACCGGGAGCTGCTGAGCTTGAGCCAGGCAGAGTAACCGACCGCACCCTGCCATGAGAAAACACTGCAAGTCTGCCACCTCCTCAAATCCTGCCTGCAGACCCTGCATGCCTGCTACCAAGAAGGAAGGAAAACACCTATTTCTGTACCAGCTGGGAAAAGTGAGCGCGAAAAAAACACGCTCGCTTTTTTCGGTTCGGGCTGCATGGGAAAAGTAACGCGTTAAAGAGAAGCAGAGATAGGAAAGCCTGGAGAGAAGAGAGCAAATGACAGGCAGCCAAGAACAGCTAACCCTGTTTTTACCCCACTGAGAATAAAGAGGGTGTTTGAAAATTAGCCACATCCATTCTGTGGTGGTTTCCTATAGGCTAGAGATTGTTTTGCTGCACTATACTTAGACTGTCAAATGCTGAGTTTCTTGTTAAATGAACAATGGTGGAGTTGAGGATCTTCAAATTACATACGAGTTTACTCCTTGTGGATCATTATCACTTATTGTATTGGTTTCCCATAAATGCCTGCCTATACAGCATGTTTTTTTGGGGTGAGAGATTTTATTTTGCTGAGGACACGAGCAGTGCTGAACTGTGGGATGTCCTAACCTTTTATTTTGATGAACACTTGATTCTTAACTGGTTTCAGTGTCACCGTGGTCTGGCCTGCAGCTGATGATAGGTGTTTGGTGTAAGAAAAAAGATACCATCCTTGTGTCTCTGTGTTAGCCCACGCAGGAAGTGGAGGCAAGGCCCGCAGAAAATAGCTCCTTCGCCTTGGGTCATAACTTTACATTTGAGGGGAGTCGTGGATGTGTAATTGCCATGTCCTTGGAAGTTAGTCAAAATTTGATCTTAAAGGTTTTTATTATTGTAATAGACAGCAAAAATCACACAGAAATGGACAGAAATTAATTTGGAAGCCATCTCTAAAAGAAACAAACCCACTGAGAACCAACGTTCCCTTTGAGTCGTCTGTGCAAGGTAGTTTTGAGGTCCTCATCTAATAATCTATCACATTATTAAAATAATATCTTACTGGTTGTTATTACTGAACTTGTCCTGAAAAATGCAGGCGATGGGTGCAGAAGTTTTGATGGAAAATAATGGGATTGTGCCAATACCCCTGAGGGACACATCGTGTCCCCTGGTTCATCTCTGATGCTGTGGGCAGTGATGACTTTGATCCACAGCAGCCTGTTTTTGTCACACCCTAATTCTCCTTCATATTCCACTATAGAGGGCAACCCTTTGTGAAACCCACCGTGCATCCCAAACATCCATCAAGTAGATTACTTACACCTGAATAGCTCACACTCCCTGTTCCCATCAGTGTGTTTTTGAGACCGAGATAGCCAAACCTTTCTGTCTGCTCCGCTGTCTTTAAAGCATCTCATTCCGCTCTGTCATTTGATGTTCACTTCAAAACACACTTTCAACTCGGACACGATTGCATATGATTTTCTGGGACGAAAAAAAAAGCCCTGAATTTATTCATAATGAGATGATAAAACGATAAACCCCGAAAGATGGCACTTTTCATCCTCCCTTCCTCTGGCACCCCTCCTTCAAAGC
>OMKZ01024866.1:8428-25982 GCA_900302535.1 Neoniphon sammara
TCTGCATCTTTTGCTCTTTGGTCAACCTTCATTGATCTGAAATATGCTTTATGAATACACTTGAACTTGAACTCACACATCCTATATGAACATATGCAAATAGCCACGGGTCACTGTTTCCATGTGACACACTACAGACACTGTACTGTGTTTTATATCAAAATGAATGAGAGTCATTTTGACTCTGCTCAGGGAAACTTAGGGTACTAAAACAAAAACACTCCTCTGAAATTCGACTAAAGACAAATGTAAACTTATATGGACAAATGGTATTAGAAAACAAATTAATGAAACATCAAATATATACATGATATTTTTCTTGAAACAAATATAGCAGCACAACCACCAAACATGATCTTTTTGACCTGCATCCAGATACTGGATCTCTCCATATTGCATGTAATTGGCTGGTTGTTATGCTGCTCCTTTTTATGTAAATACACTCATAGATTGATTAGAAAATCCCCACCTTGGCAACCACCTTGAGAGACCAGTGAGCCAGAATTTCCATTGCCTACTTTTTTGAGGCCAAATATCATAAAGATTGACTGTGTCTATGTTGAATTTGCTTCTTGTCAGTGGCCCCTGGCTCGCGTTATGGTTGGATTTCTACCAGAGTCAGCAAGGGACATAATCCACTACAGTGTGTCTGCATTGTGAGAAATTCCCCCAGGGTGGAAATATCATTAAAGCATTTCCTTTCAGAGAGTCATAGATGACGATCGCATCCACAGCTCAGGAAAGTCAGTGCAGGCTGGTGACCTTACACCTGCCATGCTTGTTTCTCTTATCAACTGACAGACTTGCACAAAAAATGAGATCTGATCTCAAAGCAGATTCAATGCAGAGAATGACAAGGCATATAAATCCCACGTGTAAATGAAAAAGAATTATCTGAGTTTTCATTTATAGAGCAGCATATCGAGATGCAAATTGCATTTAAACACCAGATGCACATGAGGTCATAGATGTGCAGCTTGTCTTACTCGAGCAAAATTACTAATTGGTTAAGAGTTGATAGAAAACTGAACATTTTCTGCCAGAAAAAGAACTTCCCACAGGAGACAAGACAACATCCTGCTCTATCTGTAGCCAGACTCAAATCAAGTTTTTTCAAGAGTCGTCCTGATGTGTCTGTGTTCCAGTGCAGGAATGGGCTGTAGTCACCACTAATGTTTCTTGACATCCATTACTGTGACACCAAGCTTGTGAAAAGGGTTTATTACCGTGTAATCATTGCTGGTCCAATTACGATCATTATGCAAGTCCAATTAAAGTGGTGTGATATTATCAGTGTTTGCTATGTGAGCAGTGGCAGCACTGTGATAAAGAAGACAGATTAATTGAGCTCAAATAGTGTGAAATGCTAAATTCTTCATTATCATTATTTTTTCTAGATTGGAATTTTTTTTTCAACCATATTGCCAATGAGTGTTAACCCACAGCCTTTCAAAGAATATGGTGTATTAATTCAAATTTCAGTAACCTAGTGGCTGTCTAAATCAACATTTTCTAAAGCAAGTTTTATCATTGTTGCCAGGGTGTAGCAAAAGATCAAAATCTTACTGCTGAATATACCTGCCCAAGCCCCACACTCAAGCTTTTCAACTCACTATATGGTGTTTTATCATTGTTTACCCCCAAAACAAATTAGATCTTATGAGAAATGCTCTAATAACTTGTGATGAAGTTACACCATTGGTCGACCGTGTGCTGGAGTTTCCCCATTGGCCGTTGCTCTTTCAAAATGAATGGGCGTGAACAGTTTCCTATTATGTCCTCAGGGTATGTTTACAACTGATTTTTGTGAAATGCTTGTCATAAAGAACCAATTACATATTTTGTTGTATCTACATTAAACTAAGATATTCCGGCCGGTATTTGGAGCCAGCCTTTATTTGTCAACCACACCCCCAGCCATTATTGGTGACCCGGCTTTTAATGGACTACCAGCTTTTATTTGAGAAAATAAGGTATTCCCTGAGTTCGCAAGGCATTCTGGGACATTTCCTCTACCCCTCCATTTAGTCTGTATCTGAAAATACTCCCTTTGGAGGGCCATCTGTACGAGAAGGGTCTGGCTACAGCCTGTAGACCGGGGGCACGACATGAGGTGCTGCAAGGTCCCCTGTGGTTTTCCTCTTTGGATGCATTGGATTTTTGCTGTTGTTTCCCGCCTCGTTCCTGCCTGTAGATTACTATATTACTATGATGCATATGTGTCAGGTCAGGAAGTAGGCATGGAGCCCACCATCTTTGTTTATATCCACCATCTCTGATTTCACGTTCACTTTCATTTTTACTGCAACCTGTACTGAACCATTGTGACAGTGTTGCACATAATGTTGCTGCAGTTTTATTATTTGACGTTGTATGCATTTTTCTTAATTTTTCACCATCCAACATTAGGCTGCGTCACCACTTAAACACAGCCAAATTTCTAGAAAGACAGACTGAATCATTGTACTGCTGGTTTGGTGATTATAATTTGAAGGAAGATTTGCATCACATTTAACAATAGCAGCTTGTTACTGTCAATGTCACTTGGCTGAAGTGAAGCCATCGGTGGTGCAGTGTGCTGTAGCGTCCTTCACATGATATTGATTGGATGGACAACATTATATGATGATTATATGATCACATTTCCCTATTTGAAAGTAATCATACAATGATATTGCTAATATTTTCCACCACTTCCTTTAAAACTGGCTTAACTTCCTCATTGTAGAGAAAACACACCATTGCAAGAACTCTCAGCTCCACTGTGATACTGCTTTGTATTTATTTTCCCCAGTGACTGGAGAACACAGATTGAACCGGAACTAGCATTTCGCCCTCAAATTCGTTCCAGTCCAATGGCAGCCCTGGGTGTGAGGACTGTTTTTAATTCCCTTCCTCATTTTGCTTTTCAGCAAACCCCCATTTAATATCTGTGAAATCTTTTGAGAACTTGTTGGAAAATTAACCTTCCTCTCCAGTGAATACGGGCCCATACATCCACTCTAAAACTCCTCTCAACTTCTCCAAAACTTTTCCAGGTGGAGAAATATTTTGCTTAGAAAAAGAAAATGAGAATTACTTTCAACCTTTGAAATTAGGAGCTGCCTACTCTTAAAATTCAATACTTGTGTTTGTGGCAACTGGGTGTATCGAATTTACTGAGTGGCAGGCAACCTTGAAATGCCACCCAAGGACCATACTCTCTGAGGTTTGCTTAAAACAGCTTAAACAGATTTATTTATTCTATAAGATTAAAATTGTAATAGAAGATATACTTTATATGAAAAGATGTTTATCAAAAGGGGTCATCCGTAAGAAATTCTTCCAGAGGTATTTGTTTTACCCACTTGACCACCACCACCACTCATTTCCATAGCTTGGGAAATGGAAATGAGTCCAGCTGATAATGCTAAACACAGTGCAACCTTATCTACATAGAGCTCAAGGGATTTGAACTTCAACTTCAAACAAATTCATGATGCTGGTATCCACATTTGGGAGCCATATTTGGTCAAGTGCTGCAGAGTTGCAAAAAAATGACTGGCTCAGCCATGGTTCATCCAAGTTTGAGCAGATACTATACTGGCTATACTATACTGGCTTCCGGCTGTGAAAACTTTATAGAAGAGACATCTGATTACAAACCCTCAGTATTACCCAAGTATTGCATCAGATCAGAATCACCTCATCAAGTCTAGCTTAAAAAAAAAAGTTGAAATGATCATGTGACCTTCCACTGTGAGGAGAAAAGTGGGAAAAATGTCCTCAAAAACTCCTCATATGTCTGTGTGCCTCAGATGGATTTGGTTCCAAGAAGAGCAGGAATGTGGTAAAGAAACTCGCACACTGATCAAAAGAGAGAATGTCCACAGGAGAGCCTTACTGATGAAAAAAAAAACAAAACAAAACATAAAAGTGCACAAACAGAAACTCTTTGGTCCCAAACCATGGAGGCACACAGCTGCACCATGTGGAGCAATCATTGGTGTCACATGACCCAGAAGTCCCATGACAACAGCAAACTTAGTCCACAAAGAAAATAGAGAAGATACACATTACAAAACCAGTTTACAAAAACATTCACAAAAATCAACTTGGTGGCATTTCTTTATTAAGTCCTGATGGATGCAAAGTCTTCAAAGAATAAATCGATTTACATTCAGATTGTAAGACACGCCTCTCCATGTTACCACCCAGATGGACTTTTTGTATTTGTCCAACACAAAATGTAACTTCAATGATATGTGCTATAGGCGATCTCTCATCCTCCCTCCTGATGACACTTTTGTGCTCAATAATGCGATTTTGAACAGGTCTGTTAGTTCTACTTACATATTGCATACCAGAAGGACAGGAGATAAGTTTGATAACATTACAGGAGCTGCATCTGAGAAATTATCTATAGTGCATCTCCTAAGTGCTATATGAAGGCAGCTGGACTTGCTTGAGGTTCTTGAAGACATTTCGCCTCTCATCCGAAAGGCTTTCTCAATTCTTCAGAGCTGAAGAGGTAAAACATGAGAGGCCCAGCTGTCTTTATATAGCACTTAGAAGTACCATGACCTGGATGAATGAGAGTCTACACAGACATATCTTATAGTGGAGCACTTCTTAGTAATATAGCTATTGAAATTGTTTACTTTAATAGAAGAGTCCTTACAGGCAGCACAGGCACAACAAGGGAAAAAGTCATCTCATCCAAACGCCCGCATAGACAAGGTAGTCCCTGCCATTATTAGGCCGTGAAATGAAAACAAGGGCAAATTAGAAAAAAAAACAAAACAAAACACATGAAGGATCCAGTTGAAGAGCATTCCAATGTTTCTTGATGATGGCTTTTATCTCAGAAGACATATGAGAGAGAGAGAGAGTAGGTCGCAGTGCAAATTACAGTGTGATTTTTTTACTTTCTTGTTGTGATTGTTCACATTTAAATTACACACTTTCCTCAAAGCACAGTCCAACCATTATTTGGGATATGGATGAGAAATAAAATTGTTTGATGCTTGCTAAAATTAGCCGAATCCCGTTCATATAACATTGCAGGGTAAGGTCTGTGACTGCATATCCAACTTGTGAATAACATAACAACTCTTGACTCCAATGTAATATCATATAGCAGTTACTACATTGTGTTTTTATTTTTTTTTATCTGAACATTTTATTTATTCATGGAATTAAGTAATTCTCCATTTAAAGGTAGTAATGTATCCCAGTTTTTCCCTGCAGTGGAGTAGGTGGGGTGCGTCACCCTTTCTTGAAGATTTGCTAACCCTAATATAATCTCATCATATATGGAGAGGTCAATAATCTAGAAATGGTTTAGAGGCTTTCTACCCCTAGAGAAAATATTAAAACAAATCATCTTGATGATGCCATTAAAGCACCTCTACTGGCTAAAAAGGTTTTTCTGTGCTCTTTCCATAAATGGGACTCTTTGCCTAAGAGCAGAGAATGCAGTCCAAAACCCTAAAAAGGAAAACTGTTCTAAATTAAAATTCACATTACAAGCACAGGAAAGGCAAGGTTCTTCTTGATGTCATCAAGAAGAGTGTGAGTGAACATAAAATTAACTCTGTGGCTCATTGTGACAGTGCCAAGGTAATTTTACAGGAATATGGACACATTGTCTGGTTCTTATCTGTTAGCCTTACAATCAAGTAAGATTCATTTGAATGTCAGGGCTACAGCACACTGGCGCAACAGTGCAGCAATGGAGAAACTCAAGTTTCTCTTCTTGATAACATTAAAGAATAAAGGCTTGATTTTGACCACATTTTATACTACATGGGAAATGCTAACATTTAACTTGAATGATATAAAACCAAAACTTCAGCATTCTGAAACTGTAAAACACTAATCTTTGTAGAAACATACATCATACAGTGATGGCCATTACGGTGTTCTACTAATCCTATGAATACATCAATAAACTCAGCTAAGGTTAGAGATCAGACGGGAGGAGGGTGAAAGCGGAGAGATGACAACAGCTCTGTAGTTATCTTCCCTGTTTGACTGACAGGGAACTATTGTTCTCCCAGGCTGCACAACTTAGGCCTGTATCTCCAGCACATCTCATCAGTCTTTAGTATTAAAAAGACATTGAAGACAACACTCAAAATGACATGTTCAAGTAAAATATATATATCTCTGCAATAATTTCAAAGCCACTTTGCACATACTTCTTGGTCAAATGACAGGAAGAATATTGAGGATGAAGGACCAGCTGAAGAATTTCAAGTAGGAGGGGGGAAAAAGGGAACAAAAAAATATTTGTTTTCATTATGATTCCTCTGTTGTTTTTTCCCTCACAGCACCAACACAACCTCCTCTGTCATATATCTCTATTGTGATGTTTGATAACATTGATGGTTACTGGTGATGAGTTATTATTTTTTGTCTATTTCTCTTGTCTTGTCTGTGGATATGTAAGCTATGCTACACCTGCATGAATTAAATAAATAAATAAATAAATAAATCTTTAAAAAAATCAACTTTAAAATAAAACCTTTGGATAATGGCATGAACCATCTGTTTCAAAATAGAAACCTGCCTAAATCCATTCAGTTGATGAGAACTGCAAATAATTTATGTACTGATACTAAACAACAGATTGGATGTCAAAATTTTCTGCTCTGTTCATGTACTGAATATTGACCCATTCACCTGCACCACTAAATGTAAACCTTTGAGAAATAGAGGCCATCTGGTTAATAATACTATGAAAATGGACTGGATTAGCCTTTCTCTACAGTAGATAATGTTCTGCTGATTGTCTGTGGTGCTGATACACAGTAACCAAAAAATAAAAAAATAAAAAAAATAAACACTGTGAGCCCTTTTTATTCAGCCCTCAACAGCACAGCAGTCTGAAAATTATTGTCCAACAATTAGTATCAGTCCTGTGGCTCAAAACCCATGAAGAACTGCCACACTGCCCCCTGTTGTCTGCAACTTCTAAGTACACATTCTCTTCAGTTTTTGATATTGACATTTGAGGGTTTTTTTTTTCCATCTCTTTTGAGCCACTCAAATGTTTGCAATTGCTCCTCTATAGTCTCCTCAAATCATGTCTATAATTTTATCTATCCTGTTGTGGTCACATTAGTATTTCGACGTATAGTTTTGCTGTTATCACTCGAGAAGTATTTTACGACTTCTTATTTCTTTTCGTACCGTGGACTCCTCACATTTGCCTTTTTTTATTTTACAGATTTTCCTGCCAGTATAATGTCATAGCGTATGGAATCAGTTTTAAATCTGTTTATATATTCAACGAATACTAAATATGATCTCTTGGTATAATCATATGACACAGA
Source organism: Neoniphon sammara (assembly GCA_900302535.1). NCBI lineage: Eukaryota > Metazoa > Chordata > Actinopteri > Holocentriformes > Holocentridae > Neoniphon > Neoniphon sammara. Next base: position 15,748 of record OMKZ01024866.1, read on the forward strand.
CACTTTACATTTTATCCCCAACGTGTAACCATAGATATATAACGCACTGGTCCGTCAGCAAAACACTTTCGCCTACTGGTCCGTTCGCGAAACTATCCGTAGTGAAACAAGCACGATTATGTGATCTTTGCTGACATGCGACAACTTATCTGGGTGGTAAATTAGCCCTGTCTGGATATAAAGGAGGTTTTTCAATTTAAACTTGCGTGTCTGAATTTTTGTTCGGTTACGTCAGATGTCCTGCTGTATTGTAGCTAACGTTACTTAATTTAAAGCAGCTAACAGTTTGCCGGCGTTAACGATAACTTGCTTCATTGTAGCTACAACTGCCTTCCTCCGACTGGAACAACTTGTTCTCACTGGATTTCACGATGGACACATTTATTAAACTTACAAATCAAAGTCAAGGGAGGGACCGTATTTTCAGGTAAGTTGTTGTCGATATTATGTTTTGGACATAGACAGTTTGCTGTTTGAGTTATTACTAGAAACGTTATTGCTTATGGGGTAATGCTCGTTGAGTTCTACCCGGTCGGTTTTGCTAAGTAAGGAAAATGTAACGCTACTGTGTGCTGTTTGTTTCCCCCCTCAGGACGACCCAGTATGCCTGCGCACTGTCGAAATATTTACTCCGAAACCACTCAGGAAGAAAGGAACTAGTGGCGAAACTTAAAAGTCTGGAATCCAACATGAGTGCTGGACGAAAATGTGAGTTGTAAGAAAAGCAGTCACCATCAGAGTAGTGGTTCTCAAAGTGGCGTCGGGTGACTCCCTGGGACTCCTTTAAGGGGTTCCGGAGGGTCCGCAGCCAAGCAAAGAAAAGTTTAATTTCATTATAATTTAACTGACAAAGAAGGATCCCAATTGCATAATGTATAAGAATGACTTCCCATGACATTTACTGTATTTCATCTTTTGGATGTAGTAGCTGTTGTGTACTAAAAGTTCTAAAAAAAACAACAACATTTCAATAATCTAATGTCTTCCTCCACTGAACAAAGCTGTTCCTTTTTTCAGACGTATGCACAATTGAACCAAAAAGTAAAGCCCTCCAACTTTTTTCCTTGTTCTCTTCCTCCTGCCTTTTCTTTGCAAGCCCTTCTCTAAATACATCATACAGCACTCTGGTCTGCCAGATAGTAATCTGAAATCAGCTGTGTCTTTTTGAAGTGACTCCTTGGCAGTTTAATCCACATTGTTTCATGGTCATCAGCTTACAAATGCCGTGGGACCCACAAAAACTTCACCTTTTAGTCCCCTTTCTCTGGCCTGCATAAATATAAATGGACTCAGTTAGAAAGACCAACATCCCATCTGCTCCACAGAAGGATTGTTAGAACCCACAAAGAATAGATTTCCTAATTTTATTTTGTATATTGGCTTAATAATATGGAACTTATTCCAAGCATCAACTTAGTCTAAAATCTACCACTTGACCCTAAGTGTCAAAGAATGTTTGTTGATGTAATTTATAATCGTTTATGTACTTTTACTTTAAGTGTGTAACAGTTAGATATTGTAACAGATCTACTGATTCCTAGATCTGATATTGTTACCTCCAGCCATTGTGATTCCTATATCAGATATTGTTACATATTGTGAAACCTTTATACTACACATTAATAGTAAAACATCTCTTTCTGAATGTATCCAGTTGTAGTGTCAATTTAGTTTTGTAAGCAACGATCAGTTTTGTGATTTTGCCACTCTGCCATCATGTAATGGGTGATTCAGTCACGGTCCTTTCAGTGGAAAACATATTGTTTGCTCCAGTTGCTAATGAGTGGAGCTGTTGTAATGGGTCCCTAAATTTAAGGTATTGGGCAGCACACCCAAGTCTTTTTTCTGACCACCCGAATGTAAAAAATATCCAAACTTGACAATATTAAAACAATGCAAAATATATATTTTTTGCTGTAGGTTTGTTGTCATGTTATTTACTACCTAAGCTTTAAAAACCTTAACAATGAAAAACATTTCACTTTTTTCCTGTATGCCTGTAATATAAAAGAATATTGAGAACTTTTTATATAGATGTAATGAATGAGTGGGTGTGATTCACACTTTGTGCATCCCCACAACATGTCCCTTTAGAATATTTGGCAGTTTTCAAAAGACATGACTTCCAAATGAGCCTCATGTTTCAGTCCTTGGTAATTTTTGCTTGAGGTGCGACAGTTGCATTCCTGCAAGAGCTATAAACACTGTCTTTGAAGAGGCAAATCATGGAACAGGTGAGCTGTTGTTTATTTGGAGCTGCTGTTTTCATTAATCTGGAGAGTGCTCCAAGCTGAAGGTTTTTGGATCTGTGCATGCTGTGGGCCTTGGCTATTTTTAAAGACATTTTAAGCATTACTTGAAAAGAAGCCTGTGTGTAGTCTCTGTTTATTGCTGTAAAGAGCTTGAAGATGTTTTTGCTTCCCTAATCTGAGATTCCTCAACCAAACAATTTCCTCCAAGATAAGTTTTGGACCTGCATGATAATATGAATGTGGTGATGTGGCTAAGCCTGTCCTGGCTCTTTATCCAACTTCAGACCTCTTCCATCCACTTCCATCCTGAAGTGCTTGGCTACCAGATGCAAGCAGCACCTGTATTACTTTTTTTTCTTTTTGCTAGATTTAGAAAGATAAACACTTGCAATAAGTTCACAATTTATCAATGAAAAACAGATAAGATTAAGTAAAATTGGAAAAAGTGGCATAACTGTAGGTGACCGCAAATTCCACAGCTATGTGACCTTAGGTTATGAGCATGTTCTTGATTATGGGCACATAGTAAAAATGGAAATGGAGCTTTTAATGTAACAAGACTGAAATTTCAGTAATTTCATGAGCCTCTTAAGTGAGGCCAGAGCACAGCTTACTTGAACAACTAATGCAATTTTTTTACATTGTCATCATCTGTGGGACTGATAAGTCCAACATCTGGATTGCCAGTATAACACAATAAGTGGATGTGCCATCATGTCAGACTACAAAAATAAATAAATAAATCTCAAGAAATGCATTCATGTCGCTGACAAAATAAATGGAAAATTGACTGCCTTTATATAGCATTTTCTATGGAGTACTGAAAGCATGTTACAATGTATGCCTCACATTCATCCACCCACACACTGATGGTGCCATCACTTAGGGATTCTGTGTTTTTTTCACAACACTTCTACATGCTAACAGGAGAAACTGAGGGTCAACCCAGGAACCCTCCAATTACTAGACGGCCACTCTGCCTCCTGAGCTGTGCCGCCCCCACAGAGTGTGTCAGAGCCACATATGTTGCCAGGCTAACCAAACTAACCTTGGAATAACACTTGGAGTTTATTTTTGTTATTACTCCTACAAAGTTGACTCAGTCTCCACCAGATTTTACACACAGCATATTTCACCTGCCCACATCCTTGGCTGTTCCAGACGATTTTGATACACATAACCATTTGGCCAAGACACATAAACGGAGTTTACAATGAATGTGCACAAACCCATAACTTCACAACATGTTTGCAAAATGTGTCACATTACCTTTGGTTGTGCTCCACAATGCTCCTGTGAAGACAAATTTGCACTTTGGCAAATTGCAATATCTCAAGCATCTGTGTGTATTTCAGCTTGAACTCAACTAGTGGCTGCTTGGGACTATTTTGAAATGTAATTTTTCACAGTGTAAACAGAGACAGACTCTAGGCTGTAAGTGCACTGCTGACAGGCCGACCTGCACCAAGTGTGGCTGTAAGCTCTGAAGTGATGGTCCCAAGACTGGGTGGGATGGGTCCTAGAAAGCTCTACCTTGCAACCAGGGCAAATTAGTGTATGAGCATCTAGTCTGTGTCCCTTGTGACCAACTGTGTTGTCTGCCAGTCTTAGAGAGAGCAAAACTGTCCCTGAAACACTGGAAGGGTAACTCTGTGGATACTCTGTAGTTTAGTTGTTTCAATCACATTTTTCTTTGGGGCAGGACACTAATATAAATAAGCATTTTTTCATTTTGCTTATAAAATGAAATTTTTCTCATTTACTAAAGGTGAAATGATGCTTTGTGCTTTGAGAGAGACATTTTTTTTGCACCAAGCCAGGGACTTGTTGGCCTGAGCAAAAGCAATTCTTTTGAAGCTTTGTGGTTTTAATGCAAATTGAACACACAGACACTAACATAAGCTCTGCATCTAGATGAAGGATGAGAAGATTATAGGCCTCATCCCTCTTCTTACTGTTGTTGGGCCACAGAGAGCCAGGCCCGGCTCTGTCGGTGTACCACACAATTATCTCTCCTCTGCATCAGATACTCTGCCACAGGGCTCGTTTGCCTGTGTGCCAGCGCCGCCTGGCATGTGTTACTTGGGACAGTGACATTTCCGCAGCCTGAGTGAGGTTTGACACTCGTTTAGCTGCTTGCCTATTACCACCAGGAGTTCAGCTTGTTTGACTGTGAGAGAGAAGATGACACTCAAGGCTCACACAATTTGAACTCAGACCTTGTGGGAGGCCAATTTGCCAGAGAATGTCTTCATGATGCCAGTAACTTGCTCTCTCAGGGTTTGAGGTGGCAAGCAAAGTGAGAGAAAGCCCAAGCCAGAATAGGTGCCATTATGTACTTTAGTCAGTGGAGGCCATAACCGAAATCCCTCAGACGGGTAATATAATAATGAGAAAGATTACCAGGCTTAGATGTGCAGTGTATCCTAGTTTGTTATCCACAAAAGACTGCTAGTAGGAAGTTTAGATCTGACATCATTGTTCTAATACTGAGTTTTTCTGTTGTCCTTGTCAGTGTTCAGGCTGGGGAACACAGTGAACTCCATTGAGGCTGCCAAGCGAACCATGCAACTCGCTGACCCAGTGCTGTGCCTGTGCCTTACTGCGGCCAACATCAACCGCGCCCTCTACTTTATCTGTGACAATGTACTTTGGGCCAGAAATGTTGGCCTTACCCAAGATATCGACAAGGACCGCTGGAGCCTCAACGCCTCTCGCTTCTATTTCCTCTCTCTAGTTATGCATCTGACCAGGGATGTTTATGTAATCTCCCAGTTAATGGTGCAGAGAGCGAGAGATAAGCGCTTTCAGGAGAAGCTCAATTGCCACATGGATGAAAGCCCTGAAGTAGCTGAAGCTGTCGTTCCCCAGCTGGATGCTTTTCTGTTCCTGCTGTTTGAGAGCCTAAAAACACACCCCGCTGTCGCCTTGGACGCGCTGAAAAATATATGTGATCTTTTCATTCCATTAGACAGGCTGGGTATATACCAGTCTAGTGCAGGAGTGGTAGGATTTTGTGGTCTGATATCCTCACTTCTAGGGATTGTAACCCTCCTGCACCCCAACCTAAAAATCAAACCTTGACAAGCAGGGGTGAAAGCAGTCTTAATGTCTTATTACAAATGTGGAAAAGTTTGATCATGAAATGTTTTTGTTAAGGATTAAGTGATACACTTGGTGTAGTAACAGTGGAGTGAAGTTAACATGGGTGCACAAGAATAGAGTTTTGCAGCGGCTAGACATTAGCACTTCCTCTGACTAGCCTGTATTCTTGGTTATTATGTTTTATATCAAATTCAACCTATAGCAATAACTGGAAGGCTTGCAAGATAGACCTTTTCTGAATAGACCATTTCTCTGTGTGTTATCTCAACTAGCCTTTTCTGGATTCATGAGTAACTACTTTACTAATTACAGGATATTTTGGAAATATGCACAATTTATACATTTTATACTAGGTTTTGGGACCAGTGAAAATGTGTTTGCTGATATGTAAAAGGGAGCAAATCAAGTTCTGTTTTGGCCTGGCAGAGTTTTTGTAATTTAAGGGTGCTAAGGCTAAACTTTAGTCCATACCTTTTTTTTTGTTTTTTCCTAGTCAACACTAATTTATCACACTCCAGTCAAGGTGGTTTGTAACTGCAACACTGTGTATCTACAGGGAGTAACACTAAAGGGATGCACTTTAGAAATAAGGGTCCTTTTCTGATGCAAGCTTTCAGCTCATAACAAAAATCTAGGTTTCCATCTATGTGGCTTTATCACTTTTTAACTACTACTCACAGATTATAACTATTTTCTCTGCTCTCTTCTATGGTAGAATGCTGTTTAAGGTTTTGCCTTTAAGATTCAGGTACTGAAAAAGCTACTTTAAATCCAAACAGGAAGGAACCAAAAGGTGTTCTGGCAGTTTCATGGCAGTGCCTATCACCTGCTGTTTTTTTATTATTATATTCAAGTTGCATGGACTTTGACCATGTCAGTTGTTTATTAACACTGAACTGCAACACCCAGCTCTCATTTCTCAGTGTTGTGAACAGTAGACCTTATGTGGACTACAAGAGAAGTGTGATAGAAAAATACAAAATCCTGCTGCTGAAAAAAAAATCTATGCAAATTGTAATAGGTACTAGATTACAGAGCCTTAATAGATTTGATTTGATTTGTACTTGTTGATATGTGTGTGTGTGTTCATCCTTGTGTTTATAATTCTTAATATATTGTCTGAACCTAATTGTATCTGTGTGGTTTGATATTTCAGTATTTCAGATGCTCTTTATTGCACAAAATAATTTCATTACAGATGTTTCCTCTGGTGAATGAACACTGCCCTCTTGAGGACACACCCCAGACCAATTGAAAAGAGCTTTTATTCTTCAGTTTTACTTAGACAACAATACATTTTTGTATGTAAGCTTTTCTCAAGAGGATGATGTTGTGATAAAGCATCCATCAAAAATTGCAAAAATATATTCCATTTCCCTTTCACCATACTTCAAGATTTGCTGTGAACAGAATGAATACACTGTGCAAAGAAGAACCCCCCAAAAGAACAAACACATAAAAAGCAATAAATAGGTAAGAGAAATTTGTTCTCTTAGGTAGATCAATTGCAGTGATTTATACTAGACACAGCATTTCATTTCACATTTCTACTGAGACATTGTTTTTCCATTGCCAACAAAGTGAATGCACCGCTAAGAGACAACATGTGAAAACAGTTTGCTAAGCTGGAAATGATGGGGAAAAAATTGGGCCATTCTTTCAAATGATAATAGCGAACATATAAAATGCAGTCGAATTGGTGTCCTGGGAAAACCTTGCATTTTCAAAAAGCCAACTTTTCAGAACAGGAAAATACTGAAATCTGATATTACAAGGCATCTGAAATCAGGCTGACTAATCCAAGACTCTTGAATAAGAACAGTACAGAATAGTTGGAAAATTATATTTTGTAAACGCTATTGGCACAAGATTTTTATCCAGAATACCAGTGATAGGTAAATGCCAAGTGGCTTTGCTCTCCTTATGAAAAGGCACCTACAGTAGTTAGCTCCTGCAGCAGTAAAATACAAATACATCACAGTAAGCACTTGATAAGCCCTTTTGACCTAAGGCGTGGTTTCCCAAAAGCATCTCAATATTACAAATGGTAAAATTAACTTCATGTTCATGCTAGGGACTGACCAATATATTGGTTTACTGATATATTAGGCAGATATTGGCATTTTATTAAAGAACCTGGTATTTGCCAGTCAGTGTAATCCATGTCTTTGATGTTTATTTTATTACATAATATTACAATACATTATAATATTAACCAGTTTAATATTAGAATACTACACTGGTTTTGTAAGGGAAGCCCTTCACATGGATTGATTCTGTATTATTACGATAATAATAATAACTATCCTGACTTTCAGGGTCTCATGGTCTAAGTGGTGTTTTAGAAACTTTCCCATCCTGCCAGAATACAATTCAGCTGGAGGAGACTGAATACTATTTTATAATTGACAGGAAAAGAGTCAAATTTTAATACACTGAATATTGGCACAAAATATCAGCTCTTGGCAGCTTCAATCTAGTGTCAGCATTCAAACCACACACTGGTCGAACCCTAGTTTGGACTCACAGTGAAAGTGATATCAAAGCACTAAGATGGTTTTGGAAACCCAGTCCAGTTCAATACTCCAAGGACAGTATGCATTAAATATCTGAGAACAGGAGTGCTTATCTGAGACCAGTTTTTACAGGTAATATTGATGTTTACATGGTCATGTGACCTGAATAGTGTGATCTTATACCAATACTGGATACTGTTGCACATCTTCTGATACTGATTCCAAAACCTCATATTGAATTCCATTTCAAATTATTTTTTAATACCTTTCTGTGTTCAATGAAAACAAATTTCATTGTGCAAAAACATAAATTGTTTTTGTACATTTGTGCAGCCCAGAGGTTTCTTATAATATAACCAAACCAGACTGAGATTCTCAGTATGAATTCCAATAAACAAAGAAAGTTTGGCTTCTCATGTTAAGAATCCCACTTTTTCAGTTTTGACACTATTTGATGCTTAAAATAGATAAAACACCAAAAATCTGTAATCTCAGGTATCATTTTTGGATATAAACCCCTAATTAATATTACTCTCTTTGAAGCTTTGTGAGTATGTGCCAAGAAGAGCAAATGCTGCTAGTCTCAAATCTTCACACACATCCCAGAATACCTAATGAAGTAACAAACATTTAATTTAAGCAAAAGAGCGTACCAAATATGTGACATTATGTGCACTGACTATCTGCAATAGGAAATCTAGAGAAGTGAAGCATGTTATTTTGAGTAGATCTCTAAAACAATTCTTGCTTTTGATAGTGGTGCTCGGTAGGATTGGAAAATGAGTTCAAATAAAACTGAACCTTTTCGTGTCATGATTATCTAACAGGTTACGAGAGAAAAATGCAGCTAAAACACAAGATGATTAGGATGTACATGGAAAAAAATAAAATTGACACAGATGATACACTTGACATATTAAAACAATCCATTAACTTGAAAGGCCTTCCTTCACACTAATAACAAAGACATTTAAACTTTTGAACTGTGCAGGTGATCAAAACCAAGATTAAGAACATTTCAGAACAGGGGTATCTGAATCTTGGAAATATCTGTCAGACGTGTTAAGGCAAATATCAGCTTCATTCTCCCATTTTAAGCCATCTTTAAGACAACAGTTGTGTTCACAGCTACAGTGATGCTAATGATAACAGAACATTGAGATCTGGTCACTACATACTACTTCAGGCCACAGCTAATTGAGGTGAAATGAAATCACAGATTGTGGTGATTAGGACGTACCTGCCTCGGTACAAAGATGTTCAAAATTACACAATCTGTTTTGGTGAAGGCATCTCTACCACATCCAATAGTGTGTGTCAAAATGTAACATTCACTGAAGTGAATTATTTTTCAACTAAATCCCGTACTAAACAGAATCAAGACATCAACCAACGAAGAGTCAGAGCAAGTCGAAATGTGGGGACTATTGCAAGTTGAATAGCCTGTAAGCTTGAAAACTGCATGTAGAGCTAATATGTAGGCATATGTTTACAGGAGCAATTTGTAGTCATCTACAGGATAAACATGAGAGGTATGATTGTGTACTGCTTAGCAGTAAACAAATAAGTAACCAGTAGACTTGAGATGTGTCAACAGATCAAATGTTTTCATTACAAAAGGCAATTCGTGGAAGGCTAGGTGTGGTTGGAACTAGCACTGGTTTTGCACAAGCACTAGCTTGAATCCAACATAATGGTAGTTGTAAAAAAGGTGTTTCTGGCGACCAACATGTCTTGGAAATGGAATAACATAATGGCAGAAAGCTACAGGAGAAAACATGTAATTCAAACACAAAGACACTGGTCCTAACCAGATTTTTCTGGGTGAAAATGCAAAGTAACATCTTGAAATAAATCTGTGCAGTAAGTTTTAAACTTCATTGAATTTCTTAATCATATTAGTGTTAAATCATAATGGAAATTTCTAGTGTTTCAGTTCTACAGCAATGTAAATTTCATATGGTTGGTAGTTTTGTCTAACTTCCAAAAGTCCCATGGTATGTCCATGTTAATGTCATTTCATTAATGTAACTTATTGATTTAAACCTTAACAATATGAATTAAGGTGTTATGTCAACATTTGGCTTCTATGCCGTAACTGAAATAGCAAATGAACAACTAACTTTTAAATATAAACTTTAGTAGTATTTGTTTTTACCTTTGATTGTACCATCTACTTTATACAAATCATTGCCTCATATTCCTGACAAAAAGACAAAGGATAAAATGAAAAATGGAAGTCGGCAGGAGAGATCACACCCATTTCGTATTTTAGACAGAAAAATGGATTTGGCTTTCACTGTGTCATCTAACCATTTTACAGCAGAACAAAATCCAGCCATTACAACAACAATCATTCTTA
>OMKZ01024867.1:0-37278 GCA_900302535.1 Neoniphon sammara
ATGGACTTGATGGCCTCATATCCGTCCTGCACCGAGTGGATCTCGTCGTACACGGTCTGGTGTGGCAGCAGCAGCTGGTTGAGGATCTGCAGAGACCCGGCCTGGTAGCGGATCGCCTCCAGCGTCATGACCCAAACCAAACGAGGTGGATAGTGGGAATCGGATGGACGGCTGCGGTGCGCGGGCGCACACACACATACACACACACACACGCGCGCGCACTCACACTCACACACACTCTCTCTCTCTCTCTCTCTCTTTCTCACACACACACACACAAACACACACACTCTCTCTCTGTCCCTCTCCCTCTCAGCAGACACGCGCTGAAGTGACGGCGGCCTGGTTGTCGGCAGTCCCGGGAGCCGTCGCAACGAAAAGAGGAGGGGAACGGGAGCGAAAAGGGGGTGTGGATGGGTGGGAAGGAAGAAAAAGAGGGGCCCGCCGGAGGATGAGTGCTGGCTGGTAGGCAGTGTGAACGGGGCAGTAAAGAGGGGAGAGAGAGAGCAGAGAGGGCTCAGTCAGATGGCTTTACACACACTGACAGGGCAGACACGGAACCACGTGTTCTTTCCGGCAGGAAGCCCTCCCTCCTCTGTCCACGCCCACCCAACTCTCGCGGGTTTTCCGATTTTAATTCAACCTCTCCTCTCCGCTCCACTTTATTTTTGTACACGGCCTCTCCTCGCAGTTTCCACCCCTCCTCCTCTATCTTTGCCCCCTTTGTCAGGAGAGATTTAACATTCAAATAAGTTATTAGCATAACAGCAAAGCCCACACCTTCCCCCAACAACAGAAGGTAGTCTCAACAAAAAGAAAAAATAAAATGGCACTATTCTTTTTTTCTTGTTTATTTTTTTTTTTTTTTTTTATTATATTATTTTTATTTATTATTTTTGGTGTGTGTGTGTGTGTGTGAAATTATTACAAGCTAGTATACTGATTACTGACAACGAGAAAGGGCAGGTCAGGATGTTAGCAACCAGCTGATAACCTTCAATAAACACACAAACTCAGTGTTTCAATATTTTAATATTGCCATGAACACCGACGTCACACAACATATAAGATTAAAGCCTACACAATCAGGCCTTCATATATTTCCACCTGGACACCAGTATTTACAGGTCAGTGCTTGATAGAAACAAAATCATCACACCTTCCATTAAAAATAGAAACAGAGCAATAATGCTGTAAATATACTGCATATATATATATTAACAAATTTATACTGATTGCCATTACATGACTTAACAGATAAAAATGTAAAAGATTAAACAATAGTTGCCCCTAGCCCATATTTGCTGCACATAAGGACAAAATTACAAACAATCCACCAAACATTCCCCTTTGTAAATGGAGTGTTTTCATTCAGAGAAACAGAGGATGAGAGACAAATGATCAAGTGAGGACAAGTGAGAGGAAAAACAGACAAAAAGAGGCTGGTAAAGTATGTATGTGTGAGGGAAACGCATGTGAGCCACCAGCAGGACCAACTTTAACAATCTGTCCCACTGACCGTCCGGCTACCACACAGAATGCTGATGAGCCTGTTGTCACGGAAACAGGACTGCCCCAGAGGCCACAAGGTTACTAAGGGAATGTGCCGACCACAGAACATGAATGGTCAGAAAGGACACCTCCTGGTCTAAACAGAAACAGAATTCAGGCTCAATTCTATTTCTACACAAGTGTACTACAAGATGAAGTATCATGGTCTTTTACACAAATTTCTGATACTGCTGTCATGTAAACTCACACTGCTTCATGTGTGGACAGCGTATGAGACTCCAAAGTTAAGGGTATTTATCTCAACTGGAAAGTTAATCCAAATGATGCCGTTGCTATGGCACCGCATCAGCTTTCTGAGCCTCATACACTCAAGCGCCACTGATTTCCATGACAACATTATCAGAGATTTCACAGCAGTCATTGTAAGTGAAATGACTATTCAGGAGCGTGCAGTTTAATGGGAATAATCACTCTATTAATTTGAATTCTGTAGTGCTGATGTTGCAGGGGCGTGTGTGTATGTGTGTGTGTGGGGGAGGGGTGATGTGGGGTTAAAGTTGCTGCCTTAAGAGAGGAGGAGTGAAAGAAAAAGGAGCCCTGCAAACAATATCCCAGGACGCACTCAGAGCTTCACAGTGGCTCTCTCAATGGCATTCCCCAATCTCTGCAATCTCTGAGGCAGAAGCTGTTTTTTTCCCACTCATATTTGTTTTCAAGTGCCATTTCATATTTAGATAAAAGGGTAAGAGCTTTTTAATGTGTCCCTGATATCAGAGGTTTTTGCTACTTTACTTGTCCCTCTGCTGCCCTTTCAACATGAGAGAGTCCAAAGCAAAAAAAGAGTGAACTGTTAACAAGAAGTCAGAGAAGGAGATCTGGGGGTGGGTTATGTAAAAGATCACCATGGACTATGGGGAGCCCATATCAGGCCAGCTTTAACCAGGATTAACTTAGTGTATCTGCTACTGGAGTTGGGCAGGGGGTGGATTAGGCCAAACAGATGACTCTCTGCCCTGACACGTGACCAAGAAATTGCGAACAGAGTCAACAGACAACATCAATACTGAGGGGTCACAAATAAATATAAGCGGCCCGCTACATTCTGGCTGGACGGGATCGATATGGATCCACATGAACGTCCTCTTGTGGTTTTAAGTTGGCAGGCAAACATGAATTACAGGTGACATTTGTGCAATGTGTTAAACAGAACTAAAAAAAAACATGATGGTGAGTGATGTGATCAGTTTAACAGATTGTTTTTCTTGTTTTTGACTTCTTGCAGTGTCACCGCACATTATTTATCCCAAGAGGCCTGCATTCGTCAGCCAGAAATCAGTTATTAGAAAGTTTTTCTGGAAGCATCTGGATTGTGTCCGCTTGCTTTCATACTAAAAAAAAAAAAAAAAAAATGTGTAGGATAGCGGAGTGACAAGGATGTACTCTACAGTGTGAAATCCTTCACAGACAGACAGAAATGTGCAATTATCCAACCATCCCAAACCTGTCTCTCCTCCTCTGGGTAGATTATTCAGCAGTCCATTGTGCTGTCGCTGGAGATTTCAGTGCGACAGAATTGGCTGTTGTACACTCAATATAATGAAATCTCAGTGGAAAATACTTTGCTCTGCTACTCCATTTGATGCATCACAGTGACACAGCAGATGCTCTATTTTCTAATTGACAGCACAATGGACGTGACATTGTTTGCTAAAGACTTAAATGGAAATCAAGCAGAGCAGCCTATTAAAACATGCCTCTGAATAATCTATGAATATGCAAAGGAATTAATTTAAAGAAAGCGAGGATGAAGAAGTCAACAAAGAGGAAATAGTTGATGAAGAAGAAGAAGCAATTTGTTTCCGGAGCTAAGCTTGTACCACATTCACAGCATGCTGCTGACACCCCTCCACCCCAAACCCCACAGGCGGCTCTGCGTCTGAACGAGTCGTCTCCTTGGTGACACAAACACTAATCCCTCATTATGGGATGTAGCTGTGGCGCCCTGAAGCCCCGTTTTTATTCCCATATCACACTACTCCAAATGGAGCAGATTACTGTAATCTGCGAATACTGGAGCAGACAGATTAGATTAAGCTCATTACACACATAAAATATGGGAAAGGGTTAAAAACACCTTAGTCCACGGGTTACACACTTTCTTTCGCGCTGGAGCTTGGGCACGTGCGCACACACACGCATACACATATATGTGTATACATACACACACGCACACTTTGTTTTTGGTAACCTATGAAAACCAAATGACTCCATCTGAGCTGGCGTCTAATACAAAGCAGGGCCAACTCTTACAAGACGATTCGCACTGAACTGGCAGCTCTCAGGAGGATAAGACAATGAAAGAAAAACAATTAAACTGGGTGAAGGAGAACTATGGAGGCAGTTTTCTGTAGTGTATTTATCTTGTTTCTATGTGCAAATAAGCCATCCTTCCACGTCCCCTGCTTTTCATTATGCTTTAATGCTATCTTTAATTCCTGGATCCCTTTGTAGTTACAGATTTACTTAAATACCGTGACAGGCATCGAACCAGAAATGATGGGTTATGAACTCTATTGACAGAATCATCAGGGTTATTCATGCACTTGTCATAGACACAGAGCAGCATATGATCATGCTAAAGGTGCTTAAAGCTGGCCTTGTTGTGTATGTGTATGTGTGTGTGTGTGTGTGTGTGTGTTGATATAACAGTACTCCAGCCAACTCTTCACTCCCTTTTTCCTTCCTCTCTCACATGGAGCGTTTCCTTTTCAGTGATTCCAGCTGAAGCAGAAAGAAAGGGAAATCTAAATATATGTATATGTACACACAAAGACAAGACAAAAACAAATTTAAAAGTACTGTATATTAACAGTATATGACAGTCTTCACCTCATTCTCCACCATCTTCAGCCTGCCCAGAGCATCCCTGGCAGCCTCCTGTAAAGGGAAGAGAACATAATCTTCACAAAAGAAAACAGACAAACACACATAAGCAACCAACCACAAGCACGTGCATGCAGTAGCTAGGCCTGGGCTGATATCTGATAATATATATTGTAATATGTGCAGCCATAAATTATACTGTCTACAATATTGACCCCCTCTGCAGGAATATAGCCAGGCATTTTGATGGCATTATTCTGAGAGGTGTTGGATGTTTCAACTTAAAATTTGTATCAGTGGGTGCTATTCTTTAATATCCAGTAAGAGGATGTCTATGTTATTTCAGCAATCTTTGTACCTAAATTCCTATTTGATTTCATATTATTTTTTTGCTTCTAATTGTTCTATATTATTTTATTTAACTTATGTGAGATTTAAAAAAAAAAATTCTGTTCACATGCAAGATTAAAAATTTAATTATTGGTACTGCAGCTAGTGGCGAGTTACCTATGTGCCAGTTTAACAGATGTACAGTAATAGTAATATAAATATAAACATTAAACATTTAACTTAGGAAATTTTAGAAGAAGACATTTAGAATAAAATAATGTTTTTTTTTTAAATAATGGGTTGTTGGCTTGGTTGAAGGGGGGATAATACCAAATACCATAATATTTTGGCGGAAAAATATTGCAATTTTAACTTTAGATATTGCCCAAGTAACAGTAACCAAGCCTGTACTCACTCTGTTGCCTTGGCTGGAGAATTTCTTCACTGAGTCAGAGAGTCCTTGGGCAAAACGTCGCAACACATTTTCATACTCTACACAGATACAGTAAAGGAAAATGCGGTTCATACATGTATGAAAAATGTATTGCTGAGTGGATGAGACGTATGCTTATATATGTTAGTGGTGAAAAAGTTTTTGTTACCTGACAGCAGAGCAGGAGAGCCTCTCTCTAGCTGGGCTTTCTGCCACTGCAGTCTGTGTATGACCTCTTTGTGTTGATGGATCAGGTCAGATGGTGGATCCCGTCGGTTCTTTCGATATTCTGCAATCTGAGGGAAGAGAGGAATGACTGATGAGACCCTCAGCTCATTGCAAGCATTAGAAAAGTGAACGTTGTGGATAGAGCTCAGATTGCACACACACACACTCTTACCTTTTTCTCAAACCTCTCCTTGTCAAAGTTGAGCAGGCTGAAGCTGTGGAGTTTGTACTGGGGGGGAGAGCTGCTGGGATGGCTGCTCCTGCTGCCTGGTTCACTTCTGGGTTTGGACCGAGGAGATGGGGCCTAACACAGACAGATAGATAGACACACACACACGCACACACTTCACTGAAATTACCAATTCAATGTCAATTCCAGCCATTGCCATACCTTTTGCTACTCCAGACTTTAAATTGGAGGCCGTGCAAACAAACTGCATCAAAGAATTTGAGATGCGTCCTTTCAAACCACTAGCTTACTCAGACATCTAGAAGTAAAAACTGATTCTTGGCAACAAAGAGCCTGTACATCTCTGCTGTGGCTCCAGTGCAAATGAAAATAATGATTTTAACTGGGCTTGTGACTGGTGGAGAGAAGCTTTTTTTTTTGTTGTCAGCACTTGAAAATGTGAACTGGGTGATGAGGTAATCGGAGGAAGGTTTTAAGTTATCCATGTGATTGATTGAATCATGTCCCAGCATTAGGAATTCCCTCTCTTTTATATGTGTACTTACCCGTTCCTTTTGTCTGTCTGGAGGAGAGGGGGAGGAGAGGGGGTCAAGAACCAGCCATTTCTCCGTCACGGCCTGCAGATGAACTCCTGCTAGCGGCTCTCTGATCTTCACCCGCACCTCAAGCTTGCCCCCCGTGGCTTTACGTCCGTCCAGCACCTAAGAAACACACACGCGGCGTTAGACAGGTGTGTATGTGTCTGTATGCATTTGTGTTTGCATAATATTAGCATTCACCTCTATAATATCTCTGATGTCACACTGGTTCTCTAGAGCATCCAGCTTCAGCTGAGCATTGCCCACCACCTTGTCTGTCTTAAACAGCCCCCTGTAAACAGACAGAGAACAGAATACAATCGATCAAGGTGCACTTGGAAACAGCATGGAAACTACACCGGAAAACAAAGAAGCAATTCCTTATATTGCCTCGGAGCCGTTTTTGTTTTTACCCCTTGTGGATGATCTCAAATTTGATGCCTTTGGACTGCACCACTCGTTTAAAGCCTCGGTGGGAACGGTTGATGTTTAGTTTGAACTGCTCCTTAAACTCCGGACTGTTAGTGCTCTTCACTGTGCTGGTTTTGTCCCTCTGGGCCTCCTCCTACACGCATAAACACAGGCATAATTATAAAACCTGCCTGTAAACAGAATGTCCACAACAGCAGTGAAAAATCCATTGAGGGTGACAGCACAAGGAGCTATTTCTTACCGCACTGGGGAAAGGAAAATCAAACTTAACACTGGCGTCCAGATCACTGGGGGAGACACCTGAGGGGAGAAGAGGGCAGCTTAGAGGAGAGAGGGAAGGCAGGAGTCCACATAAGACTGAATAAGAAAACTGCCCGGCTATCTCAAAGACCCACACCTGCCTACCTGCAGGAGTTGGTAGATTAATGCCCTTGATGATGTACAGTATCATGTCATTAGCTGTCAGGTTGGAGTAGATCCTGCAAAACCAAAACATAAATCATGACCATTAACCGCCAGCATCATGAGTAAGAGCCATCATGTATAAGAGCCAAACTATGTGCTGAATATGAGCTATAATGGGCCAGTGCCAGTGTCACCTAGTTGTTAGCTTGTAGTTATTTGCTGCCGATGTGACATCGGGCCAGAGCCTGAATGAGTCACACTGAGTCACTCTGTGTTCATTTGGCCAACGAGGCTGACTCATCTACAAGTCTAATCAGTGAAAGCAGTCCACTTTGTTTCTAAAACAACCTTTTCTCATGATGCTAAAATCAATTTTAATATCTAAACAAAAAATTATGAGATACATGGTACGGATATTTATGGTGGTGATGCTTCCAATAAGATATGAAGTCTGTCCTTACTTAAAATCACAATCACAATTTACATTGTGTCTTGTTCCCTTAATTTGACATAGAGACTGTTCAAAAGCTTAAAAAGTCTTCATCTTAAAAGCTAAAAAAATCATTATCTTGAGCTATCATAAATTCTGGATTCCTTGAAATGAAGAAATATTACTGGGATGTGACCGTGGTGTTTTAGCAACAGGTAACAGGAAAAAATCACAGCCATACCAAGTTGTCACTCTCGTCACTTTCCAAGTTTTTATATGATGGAAGGAGCGAGCGATTGATCGTATTATTGGTTGGGATTTTTGCCTACTGGTATGCTAAGATGCAATCACTTTTTGGGGAAGGTAAAATAATGTTTGTGGAATTCCTTAGTAAATTGGTATATGTTATGATATGCCGCTCATTGTGACTTTAACCACATGAGTTCAGTGCTGACTTGACAGTGTTGAAGGTCCTCTCCTCAGTGTGGTACTTGGGGGCTGGGTGGCCCCTGGCGTGGGCCTTCTTCAGTATCTCTATGTTCTTCATACACTCCTCAGCAAGCTTCTCAAACCTGCAGAGAGGAAGACAAACGCTCATCACATGACCCAGGCCGAGAGAACGGCCTAGTGCCCACGGTGTCTGATCTCTGCACAGACAGGGACAATCCCTGCCGAAGTGTCTCTGATCAAGGCAGTGATCTACAGTGTCATGTTTCCCCAAGGAGCACATGTACTCCTACATTTAAAAATTTTTTAAACTCTAAAGAAATGTCGGAGCATGAATGGTAGAAATGAATGCCCTGGCTCTGTATCTCCAGTTGTAACTGTGGCACTTTTTTCTGTTTCAAAATAGTATGAAAACATGCTAGTAGCACTGTACTGCAAAAAAGTCTGGCTCAGCAGTTCGACCTGTGAGATGCATGCGTCCGAGTTACATGAATAGGAAAACATGTCAGTGAAAGTTATGAAGAAAACGTGAGGAAATGTTACACTGCTTCACTGAATTGACACCCCCAAGGAAAGTCACAGCCTGTTAGCCCTGATGCCACCGTTATAACTAATGCATTTAATTACTCTGCAGTGGAAGTTCACTATTACAAATCAAAGAATGCTTTATCGCTATTTCAGTCCATTGCAGATGGATTGTGTTGAGATGTTGTGTGCTGGATTTCTCCTGTGTTTGTGTGAATAATGCATATATGAACTAACCTGGATGTTGTCACTTTTTGTTGTCTGTGATGTTTTCATGATGAAAACATTTATCAATGAATCTCTGTTGCAAAGAAAACTGATGCTGCAACACTTAAATCAAAGTTCTACCAAGCGCCAATGTTTAAGCCAAGATAGGCTGATTTTTGTTTATTAATTTATGCAGTTGGCTCATTACCGGCATACCAAAGGTTAAATTACAATTTTCATCTTGAATAAAATTCCATTTTGTCAGCAGTTTCATCCAATTATGTTCTCAAATTGTAGCAACATAAAGGAATTCTGCTTTAAATGCTATCACAGACAGATATGGGAACACAAGCACAGACATAAATACATAAATGAGAAGCATTTCTTACTTTATTGTCTCTGCTACATTGCCCATTTGTGTGAACTGTTGAGAGTAGCCCAGACATTTCTGTGGATCAAGATATAGAACAAGAAAGAGAGGGTGGGAGAGAAAAGGAAGTAAACCCAAAAGTAAGAAACACTCTGGAGTTAAAAGTAGGCTATCTAAGAAAGTTGCATAACTGGGAAGATGTTATGTGTTCTGCAATCACATTAATTACATCAATAATGTATCTTGTTGGCCACCACACACTGACTGTTCAGCAAGAGCTCCATTTAAGAAGTGCACTTGTGTATAAACATGTGTATAATGAGGCTGGGAGGTGGGCGTCCTAACCTCATGCTGCTGTCTTAAGAGCCCCATGAGGTGGTTATACTGCTCACTGGAGCGTGGGGACAGAGGGGAGGTGCGGGAGCGAGACAGGGAGTAGTCCTCCTCACTGACTGGAGCACTGGGAATCTGTAAGGAATGACAAAGATGGGAAAGCCCAAAAAAATGCTATCAGTTAAGAAAGACACAGGGAAAGAGGGAAATAAGTGAAGCCAAAGACAGAAGTATGCATTTAAAAAAAACAAACAAAAAAAAAACAAGAACCTGTAGAGTGCAAACCTCTACCAACACTGACCAGTCCTCACAACTTGCTGTCACACCCAAAAGACATGATTAAAGTCATCTCAATTTTAGGTCAAATTGATTTATTGAGTCTGCAAACATACCCTTAGGATCTGAAAAAAAAAAGTGCCATGGCGGGAAGCCCAGATCTGAATCTCCCCAAAATCTCATCAGTTGTTACTTGGCCAAAGACCGATCTGTTTCCATGGAATTTCATGAAAATCTATTCCTAAATTTTGAAGACAGACAGACTTACTTAACAACCGAACTAACAGGGCCAAAAAAATAAACCCCTCTCCTCTCTTTGCAGAGGGAATCACACCGTGACAGCGAGTCAGAGAGAATCACAGACAGAAAGAGGTAAACGCCTTAAGCAAGAGTTGTGCATGCGCACGCATACACACACACACACACACACACACACGCACGCACACAGAGACACACAGAAAGTGAGATCAAGATGTGAATGCAATATGTTTTGATTTCACCCGAGGTGTTTCCTTCCATCTGTTTCTGAGTCTGTGTTAACACACCTGACAAAGGCAACTTCACACACTCCTGTGACAACCAACACCACCAACACACACACAATCTATACATTACCTTGGAGATATCTACAGGTAGCCCAGACTTGGCAGCAGTGATCATGGCATCCAGTCCCTTGGCGTGTCTGAGGTGCTGAGCAGCTCCGGTCATGTCCTAGAAAATCAACCATCAGACTCATCAGTCAAACTACAACAAGCAGGAACAATTCATCCAATAGGTGTCATTATCTACTCAGTTCAAAAGCTGGAAAAGTTCATGTCAATATAACACAAATTATGATGTGCAGAACTAGAGAAGAAACTCTAGGAGATAAAGATTTCATTTTTGAATGAACTTTTCATTTAAATGGAAACAAACTTCAATATACAAACATCAGAAGAGTGGAATAATGACATCTAGAAAGTCAAAAGATAGCATAAAAATAGAAGAAACCGTCCAGAAACAAATTTAAGAACAACAGTAGAAATAAAGTCAACAGCCTACCTTCATTTGCTTGGAGCGGAGTGCTGCGCGGATAAATGCCTGTCGCCGTAGCAACAGGAAATCCAATTGCTGCTGGGCTACAGTAATAATTAAGAACAGTGAAAGTGAAACTCTCCCTCCTGTGATACACAAACACATTGTACAACACATACAGTATGTACGGCAAACACACACACACACACACACACACACACACACACACAGACTGCATACCTTTAGGTCCCAGTTTGGTGACTTGACTAGGAGCTGAGGAGCCCCCAGGGGCCTGAGGAGCTGGAGATTTGGCTTTCTGGGCTGGCGGACGCACTGCAGGCTGGAGAGAACGAGAGTAAAAGGTGAGAGTCAGATAAAGGCGACGAATAAATACAACTGAGTTTGAAGGTCTTTTTTCCACTTGCAGCTACAGCTGCAGACATTAGTGAGCTTAAAATGGATGTGCGATTTTCACTTCTCACACCTATCAACTATCAGCTGAACCTGAACTATGTTAAGTGTGAGGCAGAACTATGTCGTGAATTTATTCTAGTAATAGTTCTTTACAGTTTTTTAGTTAGTATGATGGTGATGCAATGGGCATTAGGTGCAACAAAGTGATGTAACAGTGAGGAAAAATAAACCAAAACAAAATCTTCCTATAAAAGTTGGGATAGCAAACAACAAAGAACTTTTAGCTGTGCTTTATGGGAATTATTTTCAAGTCTACAACACAACCAAACACTGTTCTTAGCTGAAATTATCACCCGTATAATAATAATTTGAGCATCTGGTGGCAACTGTCTGTATAGTTTTTCCGTTACCTTGGCAACCTCCTCTGAGCCATCCTCTTCTTCTGCATCTGCGTCCTGATTGGCCAGTTTCATAGCTGTTTCCAGGACACCCATGAAGTTCTGCTTGCCGCTCTCT
This sequence comes from Neoniphon sammara, assembly GCA_900302535.1. Lineage (NCBI taxonomy): Eukaryota > Metazoa > Chordata > Actinopteri > Holocentriformes > Holocentridae > Neoniphon > Neoniphon sammara. The sequence goes on from OMKZ01024867.1 coordinate 11,524, forward strand.
GAGCCCTGGAGCGGGGGACAGCCTAAAGGGGCGACACACAAGGTAATACAACTTTACGATGCACAGCAGGAAGACGATCCTGATGCCGTCTGAGATTCAGCAAGTTACCTGGTGGCACGGGCAGGTCAGACAAGTTGACTGGTCGTCCGGCTTTGTGAGCTTTGATGGCGTCCTGGTATTGCTGTAGCAGAAGGAGATAAATGAGACTACTGTTGCCGTTCATTAAAAGGCAGAATATGCAGCTGTTTTGCCTCCGTGTTTGTTCAAGTTGTCGCCGCCTCTGCAGGGGTCAGCTGGGTGAAACAGCAACAGAGACTATCTCATGTCATGTGGGCTTGCAGAAAACATTTGCCAACATAATAAAAACAAATGCAATAATAACAGCCATGTACATCCTGCATAGAAAACCACCCATTTGGTTATTTTACCTGTTGGACAGAAAGCAGGCCAGCTCTGCATCAGTTGACTCATTTCTAAACAAGCCCTGTCTGCAGCTCTGTTTGATTCACTGTATTTTCATTTTTCACAGTCTGACACCGTCTGGTGCCACACGGAGTGCACGCTACTCTCTTTTGTTACGCGGCTGCACCCACACCTTTTGTGCTAAGTTCAAGATGACTGCATACGTGTCAACAGTCCCGTTTTTCTGGGCAGTCTCCATTTTTTTAACCCTTTCTCCTGCCCTACTCCCATTTTTTTATTTCTCCCATTAGTCTCCCGTTTTCTAACACATTACCAATTCAGTGGGTGGTTGTGTGAAATTCATGTTGCCAGATAAAATTGAGAGACAGACTAATCGATTTCACACTCTGGGGTTAAACTGGGGGTGGGGTGGGGTTGACGACACAAGAAATAAGAGTGTTTTAAGTCTTGATTGGTCTCTGCCATCTCTACAGTGGACGGCCTAAGCGGTGGTGCAAAATATTTGGAGCAGAGAGAAGCCTTTGCTCTTTGATTCTAATGGTCTGACACCAAAACCTGACGCTTAGTGTTGATGTTTTAGATGAACGAAAATTATTTTCTGCTATTACAAACATCTCTGGAAATAGCTAAATATGACATCACATCATCGACGCTGGGCCAGTTATCCACATGAATAGCAAAACACACCAACACAAAACAAATTGGAGCCAGGAATGCAAGCTGCATTGCTTCTAACAGTATTAATGTGTTTTAAGGAGGATTTTTCTCCAACTTATTTTATATCATATTTGAATTACAAATTGGTTTAACAACACAGATTTTGGCTTCACAAATAATTAATACCCTCACCATATTTAAAAAGTTCATAGCATGTATACCTTGACAATGCGCTGGTGCATACGAGCCTTGCGGTCATCTCCTTTGCTCTTGGCTCCCTCTGCTGCTGCTTTGTATCTGTCCATCCTCTGCTGCAGGGCCTCTGCTATACTGCTGGGGGCCGGGAGGTCTTTGTGGCACATGGATGATCGCATGCACAAATACACACACACACACATAAATGATAGGTTTCTAGATGCAACATACAACACCATGTGCATGCGACACATTAACAACTGCAGCAAACTAACCAGCTACAACAGATCTGCTGTGTAGTCTGGTCTTACCGGCAGTGGCCTGCTGTGTTGGAGCAGGAGCGGCAGGTGGTTCAGGTTTGGAGGAAGACTGGGGAGGAGGAGGAGGAGCACAGTGCTCTGCTACTGCATGTCCTGTGGATGGACAGAAGGCAACAAAAGAGTACGAATAAGGTGAAGATTTGACTGATCAGCAAGAACTGACTGGTATGATATAAAAAGATAAAAGAGAAAACGAAAGAAAAAGAGAAAACTAAGCTAAACTTTCTCTCAGCTGTGTCTCTGATCAGCGAGGGCCTCAACTTCAAGGCAACCAGCAGAAGACTTTGTTGAAAGCTCAAAAGGCTGTGGTACAGAACATCAGCGTTTCACTTCATGTTACCTCGAAGTCATTTGGTCTCTAAATACAGTATTTCATGCCTTGAAATCTTTTTCTCCTTAAATTTCGCCTTACGTGACTTCAAAATGAGAAAAAAAAACTTTTTCTATATTGCAGGAAAATGGCACATACATAATCTGTATCTTCTGGTTGCAGTGTTTCATTGAATCTACATCACACTTATATTGAGTGAAATATTCAAACCCAAGATGCCCTGTTCCTATGGCAACACCATTCCATCAAATAGAAAACATCTAGATGTTTGGGCATCATTTTATACACATTCCACTTAATTTAGCAGGACATATTTGGTATCTTTGAAAACCTTGGGATCTCCATTAGAATTTAAAATAAAGGTGTGGGTTTGAACAAACCTGGCCATGCAGCATGTATTTGTAATGACAAGCCCCCTGATGGGAGCAGCAGAGCTGAAGAGGTTAAATAAGCACAACAGCATTGGCTTATTCTTTGTGTTCACCTGTCATGTTAATGCATTCTACTGAATACAGCAAATGGTATTATAGGTTTTTTGTAACTTGGTCTGTACAATTGTTTTTATAGCTTCTTAGTATAGTTGTGCTTTGTTCTTGCTTCTCTTCTCATAGCATTTAAAAAAACTGTTCATACCTATGCATCTGCCAATGTCAGACCTTAATCACTGTTACAGTCTCAAAGAGCTTTACAGGCCGACAGTTTATAGAGAACAAACCGACATCCCCTGACCTGAACCCCCATAGTGGGCAAGAAAAAACTGATTTGACAATAATTTAAAGCAGTTCCACTGACCAGGAGGAGGCGGCAGGGAACTCAGGTCTACTGGCTCTCCTGCGTCCAGTGTCTCCACCACCAGGTCCAGTTTCTGCATGAAGAAAGGTTGGCTCTGTTAGGATAAATGGCAGCCTACACACATATAGGCAATATATTTACTACAACAATACTACAACATTTAATACACTATTACCTTGGCAATGAGGTAGTGTCGTTTGGCCAGGTCAGAGTCTCCACCTTGCTTGGCCTGAATGGCAGCTATCTTATACTCCCTCTGTCTGGACAGCACTGCCTGTTTCAGCTCTGGCAGGAGTGCAGGTGTGTGTATTTGTGTGAGTGTGTGAGGGCAAGGGACAGTGAAGGAATCAGAGTAGGGGTGGGGTGGGAAGAGGGAGAAAACAAAACAAAGAGGTGCAAGGTAAATGTGAATGTTTTATTGCTGAGGAGGAGCACAGTGACAAGCAGAGACGAGGGTGCGTCTGTGAGCTGTAGAAAATTCCCACTACAGTAACTGTGTGTCTGGTTGTCTCTGTACTTATAAGAATCTGAAGTCTACTTGGGTTAAATAAAATGGCCAGTAATTATACAGTGTCTTTGAAAAGGAGTGCTGATCTGACAGCAGCTATTCACCTTTTCAGTCAAGGTGAATTTTTAGTATTCATTAGAACAGACCAGTGATCCTGGATCTTTACACTCATGAGGCTAGAATATAGCTGAGAGTAGAAAGGGGGAGAGAGCATACTCCATGGGAAGGCTGTGTGTCGTTATGTGCATAATTACCTGAGTGCTGTGCGTTAGGCTGGCAGGGGGTGAGGGGAGAGATGGCAGGTGTGTCTGGAGTGATGGCAGTGGCAGGTTTCTGTGGTGGGGTCAGGTGGTGGGGCTTGGCGTTCAGCAATGTTGGCGGAGCCTCCCTCAGAGGTTTCTGATTGGTGGGAGGGGAGGGCATCAGTGCCGGCTCTGGCAGCTCCCGCTCCTTGATTAGTTCAGGCTGAGCGGTAAGGTTGGGCTTTCCACCTGTAGCAACAGGAGGAGGGATCTCTTCTTCATTGATTGGTTTCCCTTTCATGACAGACGCCAGCATGGACTGCAATGTCTGAAGTAAAGAAGAGAAGAATCACAAATGGATGTTATCAACACTACACTACATTACATTACAGTAACAAGTATAAGGATCATCTTATCTTGTCTTCTCCACCTTACTTTTAATCCACGGTCATATCTTCGAGCTTTGCTGGACTCCCCTGCAGCCTTGGCATTGGAAATGGCTGTCTTATACATGTCAATGCGCTCCGTTAGGCGAGACTCCAACCCAGTGGCACCACTGGGAGCAGTAGGAGTGGAGTTGGGAGTGATGCTGGATCTGGGAGCAGGTGGAGTGGCGGCAGGAGGGGCAAAATTGGGAGTTTCCTCCTCATCATCCTCCAATACCTCATTCAGTTCTGCCTACATATGGGGACACAAGATTTCACACAATAAAGAGGAAAATGCTGATATGCAAAACAATTAAACTTTTAACCTTACGGCCATGATTTGTAAACTTAATAAACAGGAAGGGATGGTCTGTCTCTTACCAGTAGGTCCTCATCGTCATCCAAATCTTCATCCACTCCTTCATCATCATCCAGGTCTTTCATACAGAGAGCTGCCATGCGCTCTATTTCAGCCATGGGGACAGGGGCTAGATATGGACATATTCATCAGAAGTAGCACATGTAGCAGCACATTATAAGAGAGTATTAGATCAAATTCAAATCATTTAATGAGTGATGTTATGTCGTTGAGATCTTTTAGTAAAAGAGGAAAATGCTAAGAAAAATGAAAGCTTCTCTGTCACCTCTGCCTCCAGCTTTCTTCCCTGGTGACCTCTCCCCTCCACCCATTAGATTCATGAGCTCTGCTTCCAACTCTTCCTCATTTCCTCCATCATCCATTCCACCATCTGGGGACAAGTCCAGGAGCAGTCCCATCTGAGTGAGGGAGAGAGCGAGAGAGAGATGCTGAATCATACCTGCTGTATTATTAGCAAATATCATTTAGATGTCTTAACAGTAGATATGGAGTACCTGTTTGGCTCTCGCCGCCCCTTGACCCCGGGGAGGGGGGTTCCGACTGCGACTCATGGACTGGTATCAAAGTGTTCAAGTTAGCTGGAGAGGACACCACCTGAGCCGAGAAAGAATACAGACGAATAGACAAGAGATACACACCTGGATAATAGACAGCATCCACAGTTTAGATGTGCATTGTAGCTTTACACAATTTGCAGTACTTTCAGTATCAGGCACAGTATGCCATAGAGCACAGTAATGTCAACTTGCTGCCATCGAGTTAGCTTCACCACTTACGTTAGCTAATACGTATCATAAGATACCAATATAAACAATGTCAGTGGAACCGAGCTATTTACCTGATCACACAGTTTGCACGGACCGCGATGCTAGCGTTAAACCTTGAGGGTTCGCCTATTCGGTCAGAATACTGCACGGAAATAATAATTGTACGTCGAGAGAGACAACCAGATCAAGGTAATTTTTGGTCCGAGTTGTCAAAACAAGAACGGCAAGCTGTGGAATTTACTTCCTGCATTACGTCTCCAATGGCAACGCGAATCACGCTTTACGGCTCAGGCGGAACACGCCCATTACTAACGTAAAACAGGCAGCATCTGTAGTATAAAGAAATTACAGGTGCGTAGCTGTAGGGACATAAGAAGTTTTGTAAATTGAGTTATAAATCAAACTGTTACTGCCTGTTAGTCACAATAAATTCGTTTAATTAGCAGAAATTGTACGTGCAGAATCCTTATTGTTCCTGAATAGTCTGAATAAGCTTTCTTCATTTGTGTAACTAGCAAATTTACTTACTAAGTTACTTTCTCTGTTTTGGGAAAAGCAGGTCATTTACTGTAGTTGGCAAACCAGCTAGCTTCAAGTGTAGCAGCGGTTTTGTTTGTGTTGTTCAGTTTATCTTGTTCACATTTCGTTTTGAGTGCCCCCTCGTTATTTTTTATTATTTGTTTGTTTAAGGAGTGGAAGATGACCAAAGGAAGAGGAAACATAACCAATAGTGGTAAATGAGCTGCTAACGGCCCCTGGAATTAGCTAGCTGTGCTAACACTATATAGAATCAATTTTTGTCTAACATACTGTATGTGCAAATATATTTTAAAAAATTGCATAACCCAAGCCATCATAATTGTTCATCAGCTAAAGATTCCCATCACGGTTGCTTACTTTAATGAACTGATGAGATCATTCATGTTTTTAAGAAGGCTCAGCTCCACCCCAGCCTAGATCACTCAGGTCAAGGAAGAGAGAATGCCCAGAGGATGACCAAAACACCCCATCTGATAACATTCAGCCCGCACCCCCTCAGAAGGTAATTTGAGGTGGTTGAAACATTTAGACTAATAAAAAACACACGGTTACATCTTATTACACCACTTTGTTGAAATGTGTGCCCTTGTCTTCAGGACTCTGAGGGAAATGTCACAGTGGATGCCACACCACCACAGTCTCCCCAGAGAGGCACCATGAGTTCAGCTCAACAGGAGCAGGCAGCAGAACAATCATTTCCTGCCACAGAGGGTGAAAGGGGTGTAACAGTTGAAGGGACTGGGCAAGAGGAGACTGTGTTGACTAATCCCAAGAATGACTCTCAGCTCAAAGATTTTAGAGTAGAATCTACAAGCGATAATAACCTGGGTGGAGAGAAAGAGGAGGAGATAGACCCGAACAGGTCGCCATCTCATACATCTTCAGACCAACCCGAACCCTCATTGCCAACCTCTCAGGAGGGTCACATTGAGGATGGATCCTGCGTAACTGTCTGTGAGGAGCAACAGTGTGAAGGGGAGAGCTTGGAGCATAAGATGGAGGGAAACCAAGAGACCCAACAAGAACCAAACGGTGTGTGCATGGGGCATGATAATGGAAAGGGAATTGCAAAGGAGGCAGTGGTGGCGTTGCCTGCCAAAAAGAAGAGAAGGATGGGTATGTGTGGTCTGACAGAGAAGGAGCGGAGTCACTTTTTGCAGACGCAGAAACCTGAAAATGTGCAAAATAGATTGGCGGGAGCTGAGAAGCAGAATTGCAATAATAAGTCAGACGTCATGGTTGAAGAAGAGATTATACATTCAGCCTCACTATCATCTTCACCTAGACTCATCACAGTCATCAGCGTCACAGAGGAAAGTGAGGCAGACGTGAAACTTCAATCAAGACTCTGTGAAGGGGAGGACAGGTCAGGGTCGTTAATTGAGGAATCCAGTATCTTTATGTTGTAAGTTTTTCACCTGTACATCATCATGACAGTATTGTTGTTTATCTCACAGGGCAGAAACAGACGTTGCCATGACTACCTCAGTTGGGGCCAGTAATGGTGGAGACCCAGCTGGCAGCTCAGAGGGAGACACCTGCCAGGATGACCCTAGCATTGTGCCTCATCCAGGACAAATCAGTGACTCAGAGATGGACCCCCCTGCAGAGAAGGGGGAGCATTTGGGCAGTTGTTCTTTGATTGGGGATGAGCGACAGGAACAGGAGGGAAGTGCAGAAAAATATGAGAGACAAATAAAAGTTGGAGAAGGTGTATCTGGGGAATTAGACCATGATCCTGCCACCTCTTTCCCCACTCAGAATGAAGGGACTGGGAGGGAGCACCAGGACAGTGTGGCCAAAACAAGGGATGTTAGAGTGGAAGGGACAGGAGGTGATGGAGCTGAGGTTTTGACTTCCCCCACAGACACCAGACCAGGAGTGCTCAGCTCCAGTTCTGTGGATCTCTGCGATGCTACAGCAACACCTAGTGGCTCAGAGGGGAAAGGCAATGTGAGTGGTAATAGGAGCACAACAAACAATGTTTTTATTCATACACTACAGAAATGATTTGCTCTTTTCAGAAATAGTGATTTGTAAACAAAACAGACAGAGTAAGTATGTTGAGTTTTTTTTTCTTTGCCACAGTTTGGTCCTAACAATCACTGTGGCACTGGTCCAACTCCTGTGAGCACAGAGCACCCACGGACCAGACTCACCCCTGACCCATTTGGATCTGGGTCCCTGGATTACGTGTCTGACTCTCAGCTGAACAACATTGTTCTGATGTAAGGAAGAGGGAAAGAGGGTGGCAAACGATCACTTACTGTGAGGTGAAAGGAGGGAGGAGACAGGAGGGCAGGAGGACCTTCAATATGTGAGAGAGGCAAACTAGGAGACTGCTCAGCACCAAGAAGCTTAGAGCCTAGCTCTACTTGATTTTCAGCCTCAAGAAAGTCCTTTTGAAGCTAAACGGGTTATAAACAGGTTATAAACTAACATTACAAAAGAGGCATTGCCAAAAAGAGAGGAGCTCAGAACTGTTTTGGTGCTCTTAAAATATCAATTTTGTTTAAAAAAAAATGGACATGACTGAAAAAATGTTTCATCAAATTATTTCCCAAGCAAGATTACATATTTTGTTAGTATTTATTGAAAGTCAAAAATACTATGTCCACCTTTGCCTGAATCACATCTTACACTCTGCAGGGCATCTACAAGTTTTTGCAGAATTTGAGAATCCACCTTTTTTCCAGCTGTCTTTTAGAACATCCCAGAGAGTTGTGTGATGTTACTGTACGTTTCACCTTTTTCCTTTTCAAATATTCCCAGAGATGTTCAGTGAGGTTGACGTCTGCTGACTGTGGAGGGTAAGATAGGCAAGTCAGCACTCTTTGCTCTTTCTTGGGCAACAGGCCAGGCATTGTTTCAATGTTTAGGGTCATTGTCCTGGTGGAAAACAAATTTTCTTTCACACAACTTATAGTCAAAAGGGATGGCATTCCTCTGCAGAGTTGGGGTGGCGATTCTCTGTGGTTAGTGTGTAGTTGATACTATTAGAGTCACCAAATCAGGGAAAGACTAAACACTCTCACACCTGAATATTTGCAGCAGGACTGACTGTATTTTTTATGCATTCTTGCCTTTGATGCAGCTGTCTTTTCAAATAAGCTCTGCAACTGCAACCGTGAAGTTTGATTTTTTGAAGTTTGATTCCTCCAGAGTTTCTTTGGATGGATTTTGTTATTGTTTGATCTATGCTTGTGATCCACAGAAGTGGTTTGGAAACTGCTGCTCTCATATTAAGGCCACAGTTTGCCAGTCATCTTTTGGCTGTACTTTCACTAACTGGAGAGGGGAATTCTTTGACTGTATCTTAGATCAATATGCTGTTCTATCATAAAGGTTTTAGCTTGACGTATAGGTCTACAGATGGTGTGGTCACTTAAGGTCTGTCTGATTGTCTTTGGATAAAAATGACTCGTGAGTTGTCCAATGTGCATTGCATTGCCCCTTTAGAAACTTTCAACTTAACTGCAGTTTGGTGCCGCAATAGCTTTTCAGCACTCAGGAGAACAATTTCAAAGATAAAGCACTAGCAAAAGAGCCATATTAATTCATTCAATATCCGATATTAGTTGCTAAAATACCAAACAACAATTCACACTGTGTATTAGGAGTATACATGTGTTCATACTTGAATGAAATGTGTAATGTGAGAACAATTTGAGAAAACCTTACCAAATGGTGTGTGAATTAGATACTCAGATATATTTCAGCTTCAGACACAAAGATATAAAAATTTTGATTTGGATCAGCTCTAAATATAATTTTGATAAATGATGACAAAAACAGCTTCTGGTCGTAAACTCACTCCATTCTATCAATATATTTTAATTCTTATATTAACATATTAAAATTTAGAATGTCAACACCTTCTTTCTCCTACTTTTCTTCTTTTCCTGATCCAGTGAGGAGGTGATGGAGGAGGACTGGGGTCTTAGTTCCTCACACCGCCATGAAGATGCCACAGATCTGGTCTGTGGGCTGATCCAGGAACTCTCCTCTCTAAAGTTAGTAACTGCTGTCCTTTTTCTCTCTCTCTACTATTCCCTCTCACAGTATGTTTATTCCACTTTTTTAAAACCCTTTTTTATCTCTGATTCTCTCTCTCTTCCCTCATTGCATGCACCTTCTTGCCTGTTATCCTGACTGCATTCGGTTGTGCATAAATGCTTTCATCTGGATGTTGTCTTCCCTTGATTTAAAGGGGGAATCCCCAAATTGCCTAGATGAAAAATGTCTGACAAAGTAGAATTTGGTTGTAACGTACAAGGGAGCATTCATTCTCCCTCATTCACATATTTTTCTCCCTTCCACAAAGGGTAGAAAAGGCAAACTTCAAGCATGAAGTGTTTCCCACAGTCCACTGCTGAAACCATTCTTAATATATTCTTAATATGTCCTCTCTGATATGCAGAAGCAACCACTCATGTTCATAACCTTTAAGGTATCTCAGGTTAGGATAAGGGTTAAGGCGACTAGTTTGGGGGCCCTACTACTTTTCATGCTCAAACCCTCCTACTTTTCTCAGTGCGGATCCTCATTAGCATGTTGTCTTCCAAATGCAGCTTGGCTCTGGCTTGTCTTTCCTCCCTGTGTTAAATTTTTGGCTTCTGATGTTATTGGTCAGTTTCATCCCATTCACACCCACCTCTGTGCTGTGGACTGCTTGGCACCTTCAAGGATACTACAAAGTTTTAGTTTCAGACTCCTCCACTAACACACACACACTACATCAGTTCCTCACACTCAAAGCAAGTCTGACAGAAAAAAATAAGTATTGCATGCTTGCAAAATTACTCAAAAATGAGAGTTAATCCTCCCTCTCAATGCTTCCAGTCGGACTGTGATGGCCACCCATCGAGAGCTGGAGAACTTGCACCGTGGCAACAAGGGTTCAAGGGCCTCCACGCGTTAAGGATGTGGTCCAGGCATCTTCAGTATCCTGATTACTCAAGGGTTCATGTGCAATCAGGGCACTCAGTCTTGTGTCATACTTACCTTTATATTTTCTGTGAATTCAAAACACCTAAGAAGTCGTATTGTGTAGTTCTGACGACTAAAGGTTCATGTTCAAGAATTTTGTCATTTGGCTTCTCTCTAAATAAACAGGGTATTGATTTAGTCACTAATTCAAATATTGTCTTTCATTACACATCATATGTTTAGGCCCAGTGATTCAGAGTTCAGAGTTCTTGCACTGTGTGGAACACTTAAATGCATTATTGTGAGGACAGCAATGAAAAATGCAATTAAAAGATGAATGGTGACAGAGAGCAAAGAAAAAAATCAAACAGAGGTTGTTGATGAAGATATTATTTAACGTCAGGTATACAATTGACACTCCAAACAGTGATTAGAGATGCTTGTGTTCAAATGCCTAAGAAGGCTCACACATGGTCAACATGCAAAATAAACACTTGAAGAACAAGTAGCACACTTCAAGAACATGTCACTCACACATTTAAAAAATTTAAAATGCTGGCATGGTCACATGATGCTCTCATACTACAGGAAAGGTTGTTACTGATAGCTGTACCCATTACAAAAGTTTTTATAGAGATATAGTGTACTCTTTTCAGTGCATAGACAGGATATGTAACTGGACATCAGTCGGCCACGTTTTAAAATATGTAAAACAAACATCTTTACAATTAAACATGTTTTCCCCTTTCAAAATTAACAAATATGTAACTTTTTTTTAAACATTCCACCTCCAAGTAGATTTTTTCAAAGTAGGTCGTTTACATTATAACAACTCAAACCAGGTTTATAGCACACAGCAAACAAAACATGCAAATCAAAAGCAAGCTTATAAAAATGTTAAAGGTCGTCACACAACGTAAAAAACAATCACAAATTATTAAATTAACCATTCGACCTCATTTGAATTACTTGGCCTAATGTGGGACATTAGTGACACCTGTTGCCTCAGCGTCTGGACCTGGCGTACACCGAGCTGTACGCGCTATCCACCTTGGGACAGAAGCGCTTGGTGTGGGCTTGGGCCCCCGTGGCGCCGCACAGCGGACACACATACTGCCGCAGATAGGGACACAGCACGTCTCCGACCTGGTTCTTCAGCCAGTGGGAGCCAAACACCAACTCCGATTCCCCGTTGTGCTTGCAAAAACTGCAGAACATACGTCCAGAAGCCGGAGGTGCCGGCAACTCCGAGGCCTTGGGACGAGTCGTTTTTTTGCGGTCTTTAGTCCCTCGGGGCCCCGCCGGTCTTGGAGGAGGCTTTAAATCTTCCTCGCTGAGTGCGTCTGTGCCGAACGAGCCACGTGGTTCGCATAGGCCATCAACTTGTTGATAACGAGCTGACGAGCCCGTCGGCGCATTGGGGCGATCTGGCACCAAGTCTGCCCCGATGGCGCCACTTTGGCTCACTGCGTTAATACGCACAGACTCCAACGCCATGCACAGATCTTCAGTTTCCAAGCGCGGAGTAGAGGAGCCTGTTAACGAGGACTCGTTGGAGTTGTCCTGCCCCAGGATCTCTCTAACAGTGTCTGACAGTCCCATGTAGTCTCGCCAGAGCTGGAAACTTTTCCTGTCCGACTCCATCAAGTGTGGTAGAGGGCTAAAGATTTCCCAAAACATACCGTTCATTCTAGCATCTATTGCTATACCTTTTGCTTTGTCTTCCAACTTCTGTCTTAATAAGACTATAATAATACTGTTTAGATGCCCTGCAAACGATATAAAACAGTTACAAGTAACTTATTGATGGGCACGCGACAGGAGCTTTGATTGATAATTGGTTGCAAGCGGTGATGAAAGGCACACTCCCCGTCGTGCCACAAGCCAATCACATTCAGTCATGCATGATCGGTGTCCAAGGTGTGGGCAGATGCTCAATCAGTTCGTGCAAGCAATAGTTTTACCCCCCACCTATATTCCCACAAATTCTATATATTTCTGCAGGATTATGGTCAAGGCCAAAAGGTACCACTGCCTGAAATCCTGGTGGGGACAAATTAGGGAGAGTACATTCTAATCTCTCCTGTATTGAAATAATTGAAAGAATTAAATATACATGGGCAAGTGTCAACCAAATATGCATATCAGTCATGATTGTATCTCATGATCTGTTGCAGAATTTCTCAGCTCAAAGGCCCAAAATAAAGATAAAGAAAGCCCACTTTATTGGCTATATTACAAAGGCCTGCAGGTATAGTCTTTGTAGCAAAACAACTGTCAAATGCAAAAGAGTGCATTGTATCAAACAGGTCTTTATTGATCATTTGAAGAAAAAAAAAGGCTTTTCCCACCACACATCTACAAATAGTACTAAAATGACCAGTTCAGGTATGGAGCATCAGGTGTGTGCATTATCCTCTCTGCCACGCCATCCAAAGTCTCTGACTGTCCATCCCCCATGGCTCTGAGGGGAAGAGAAGGAAGGGTAGAAAAGAAATTAGTAACCATATTAATTAATTAGATCCAGGTAAATAAGAACTGATACCACTGTGAGGCACAAAATAGGCTTTTTAAGCAAAGCCTATTTGCCACATTCATTTGCCACACTGAAACATGGACAGTCCCTTCTTTACAAATTCTGACAGAATTTGCACTGCCTCTTCCATACTGCCTGACTTTAATTAAATAGATGCTACACTATGAGTGTAGAAAAAAATTGTTACAGGTGAAGTCAGTGGCAATGTCTATGATATTAATTCGTGCAATTTTCTGTAGTGGTCTCAGTAATTTGTTGTTGAAGTGTACTTAAGTAGTAAATCACATGCCATGGTTAAGCTACACGAGTAAAAAACAAAAAAGTTCTAAATGCAGTTTCAAAAACAATATTTTCACTTATTTGATTTTTTTATTTGAAATAGAACTTATTGTAATTGTAATAACTATTCAAATTATCTGTTAACTCCCCTTCCTCTTTCATCTGTTTCAATCTGCGGATCTCTCGTTTTTTTTTTCACTACGCATTGAGTGTTTTGTCAGAGTGATTATTTGTGCGCTTCAACTCTGCGCTCTCGTGCATGTAGAGCTGTTTTCTTTCCTACTCTGCCTGTTACAGTGCGTAACCTCATTTGATTTGAAAGAGAACCTATAATGAAGAAAATGACACTCAGAAATAGTAAACGGTAGAGTTTAGTAATTATTCAGGATATACAGTTTATACACAGTGAAAGGTGTGAGTCCAGTGAAGGCCAGTCAATTATATTTATATAGCGCCAATCTATATATTTATCTATAGCTTCATATAGTGCAGGCCTAGACCTTGTATGGATGGTTAGCTTTGACTGCTCTCAGCTATGGAGGATTTGATTTATGTGAACAAAGCTTAACTAAAGATCCAAATATTAATTTTATTCTTAGGTGGATTTTTGATTTTATAAGTAAACTACTTAACAGAGCACTTGGATGCCCCCCCACTCACAATTACAACACAGTAGCTCTCGAACGGGGAGTTGACTAACCTATAGCTGTGAGGTAGACTGAGGGCAGCATAGAGCTCAGGGGTGCTGGGGGTTCGAACTCTTTCCCTTCCCTGGCTCTGTTCCTCACGTGATCCTGAGAGAGCCGTGGTCCCCGAGTCTGTAGACGATGGAGTTATGGGAAGGCAGCCAGATATGCTTGTGGGCCCCAAACCTGAAAAATCTGTCGTCAAATACAGTATTTTTGTGGCTTTTGCAGTAAAATGAATAGAACACATAGGAATCCCAGCCTCCCCCTCGTCCATCCTCTAAATGAATAGACAAACACTAGATACTCACTAAGGGTAGTGCTCTCCCTCCTGTCATTGCATTGTGCTCCTTTACCAAACAGCGGCGACTCACACAGATACTGCTGCTTCAGGAAAGAGGCCTTCTGTTGCTCAAAGTCACGCCGCTGTAGACACAGAGATCAAACAATAAGTAGCATTTTAGCCAGAATGATATAGGGCTGTAGCCTCGTGTTGGAAAGCTAAGATACAAAATAGACTGTTGGACAGGATGTCTTAACTAAAGCAACACATGCCTGTTACAATCTGAGTTTTGTTTCACAAAAGTTTCTACAATCTCCTATGCTTGTATTTTCTCTGTACATTCTCACTCAGCAAGGCGCACCTGCTTATAACATTAACCGATGCAAGTCCAGTTTATTTATAAGACTTAGATGTAATTCAGTACAGGGTTTCTGCCCATCTCCTGACATCAAATTGAAGGCTTTTTCAAAAACCCAAATAAATTAAGACCTGTTGCACAGTTAAAAATAAATAAATAAATAAAACACCCATCCGAGGCCAGGAGATTACCAATTTCAAAATTCAAGACCTTTTCAAGACCAATCTCTGAAAATGACTTAAAAAAAAAAAAAAAAAAAGACCTATTCAAGTCTTGAATTTGAAATTTAATTTAAGACTTTAAGACCCGTAGAAACCCTGCATGAGGTAGTCGTCACGTGTCCCTTTCAAAACATCCTTTCCTCACCTCATGGCCTAGTCGGATGGCAGCATCAGTGAAGGACTTCCTCTCCCTTTCGAAATCCCGCTTCTGACGATCTAGCTCTGTCCAGCGGGCCTGAAAGCGTTCCCAGTCTTCCAGGAAATAGGAATCAGCCAGCTCAGGTGGGACTGCAGAAACAAGGCTATCCTATATACAGAGACAAAGCAAGGACAGTGATTATACAGGTAGCGATCATTTATATTTGAGTGGGTATGTGTTAATAGAGACTCCTACCTGTAGCAGCTGCTGCTGCAGTTTGATCAGCTGTTGACTCTCCTTCAGTTCAGTTTCTAATTGCGCCAAGAGCTTGTCTTGGTCAGTAGTTGCTGCAGTTTGGTCTACACACAGTCCAGAAAGAACATTTATTCCTCAAACCAGTGTTTTCAATATGGGCCAAGACCCAAAATGGCCCTGAATTTGTTTCTGGTGGGTCCACAAATGAAAAGAGCACTGTCTTGTCAAGGATTTTCAGGTTTGCAGGTATCAAGGTTGACAATTAAAAAAAATATTCTTTAATAGAATGAGAGTACAGTGTACATCAACTCTGATCTCAAAGATACATTCAATTTAGTCTTTACCTTCGAATAGTAAGTGTCCTAGTCTCCTCTGCACCTTCCTCCAACCCTGAACCACACCCCCTGTCACGTGGTCACCTAGCGCCAACTCTGCTTCAACCAGCCTTTTGTCATCAGTTTGGATCTCTTCCTGGTCATCCACAAAGTCTGACAGGGTCTTAAAAGTAAATAAATGTTTTATATAAAATGCCTGGCCTTGAGGTCAACATTGTAGAACATCCTTTACAAATAATCTCTTTTTAGAAGTTCATTTAGTGTTTTGTAAATGTTTCTTGGCCCACGTAACAAGTGCCAGCAGTCTCAAACCTAGTATTGCCCCATAGCTCACAGGGCTTGCCCTTACCTGCTCCATGTCAACTCTGAGTGTATGAAGTAAAGTGGTGAGGCTGTGGCGGAGCTTCATTGCCTCCCTGAGCTCTGCTTCTCGGCGCTCCAGCATCAGACGTAATGCTTCCTCCTCTCTCCTATAAAGCCGAAATATATTAGAACAATTGAAGAATGTATGAAGTCAGGTGAGGGTAAAGTCTTCACAAAATGCAGGATCAAAACAGACACCCAACTAACCTTGCATTAGATCTGACTGATCTGATTGGCTGGTCTCGCTTCCCTCGGCCTACAAGCTTTAAGTTCAGCACTTCTATGGCTAGATAGACAAGCACAAGGCCGTACAAATGATTTATGAGTGGTGTGCATGACAAAACATTATGTTGAAAAAATAAGTTAAAGAAAAGTTTGAAAGATAAGACAAGAAGCTGTGCATGAATTTCACTATATAATTGAACTCTAACATGACAGCAGACTGGACCTCACAGGGGCCTTTCTCCCTGTGTCTGTCAGTGAGCTGGGACAGTCGCTCCTTCAGTCTGTTGCTTTGCTGCTCTCTACGTCTCAGCTCTGCCTCCTGCTGGTTACACCGCAGCTGTAGACGGGTGAGCTGCAAAGAGAGAGAGTGAGACACAGAGACAAGGGAGGAGAGATGGCAGGGAAATGGTGGAAGGTAAAGGGTGGAGACAGTGGGGTAGAAATGCATTTCATGTCGTCTCACAAATATGCGTAGGCCTTACTTTCTCCCTCTCACATCTCAGCATGTCCTGAAGCCGGGCCACGTGCTCGTCCCTTTCTTGAAGTTCCTCCTATACGATAAAAAAAAATTTAGTTTTTCATTTCAGTTACCAGCATTAATCATTCATTCATTCACCCACCCTGAGTGAGAGTACTTGATCTCTGTACTCCTCTCTGTCAGCCCACCATGAGGCGCTGTGAGAGCGCACATTCAGAGGAGGACTGGGGCCATGCTGCCTCCCATGGGGCCAAGATGAGTCTGGTAGACCAGAGGAACAGCAACAAAGGATGACAAATTAATAGAAAAAAAATGGAGAGGTAGGCCAGAAGCGGTACGTGAACAAAGGAAGACCAGTTGTGAGTGTGAATTGTTCTTAATCAGTGGCTACTTAGAACATGCTCTCAGTATTTCAGTTTAATGAGTACAAATACCTGAGTTCTCCTGGCTTCTTCCAGCTCCTCTCTGGTGAAACCTAAATGCCATCTGGGCGTAAATGCATGGCACTTCAGCAGGATGAACACAATTCCTACAGACATTTTTGTTTAAGATTTTTTTTTTTTTTCACAATTTAAAAGTACAATATACAGTACAGTACTGGATTAAAAGGTGTAATTTAAATGTTTGGTGCCTTACCCCAGCAGTGCAACTTCCTCAGATAGATGAAGCCACTGTTTTATTTCCAGGTGATGGCACTTTAGATAATTACAAGTGACAGCAGGAATTATGTGCATCAAGACAAGCTGCAGAATTTGACATTATTCAAACTAACGCCTCACAGTTTTACCTGTACTCAAATGTTTTCTAGTTCCTCTGCAAAGGAAAAAGTGAGGTTGGTAACTATTACTTTTATACGAAAAGACAGACCACACAAACTCACCAATTTAAATGAGCAGATCCACAGCTCATTGGTTGTAATCTGTCCAGCAGCTCATTGGCCTGCTGAACACAGGCCTCTAACAACCACATCCCTCCACAGGTTTAACTGGCACTGATAAAGCTGATAGATTACCTGGTTTAGAGTAATGTGCTTTACATGTATGACTTTATTAAAGAAGATGGTGGCCTATCCTTTATTTCTGCTTGTACTCTTAAAAACATCATGGTTTACACTGAATTGGCAATTAGGTCAAGCCAAGAGAATGTATTCCTTATGTACCTGCTTCACTGACTTCATTCAGCTCCTCACCTCTTCACTGTGACAGTTCTTGTATGATGAATGTTTTGGTGTTGACGGTACACAGAAGGTATTCAATACTGAAAATCTGCAGAGTGAATTATACTCTTCCTATAAGACATGAGGTTTCAGAAACACCTCACCAACTGTGAATACTGCTCTCTTCAAACAATTTGAACGTGATAGAGAGAAAAAAATATCCACAACAATTCTTAAGTGTCTGAAAAAAGTAATTTAATGAAAAGATGCCCACAGTAGCAAAGTTAAGGCAGATTAACGGCATTAAAACTTAAGTTTACATCTGGTTTGGTCAAGAGAAGTATGATTCCAGTGTGGAAAATGGTTAATCCAACAAATCATAACATGTTTTGGGGTTTTTCAATGGAGATGTTAACTTTTGTTGTACGGCTATGAGTGCATTTGCACTTAAATGCATTACCTTCTTTAAAAAGTATCATTATCCAAAGAGTTGTATGCTTTGACATAAGTGTTATTTTTTTTTTTTTTTTTAATTAAGGACAGTAACAAGTAGGCTGATAAAACCTCTTCAGTGGAATGCACACACAAGCCTTTAAATATATACACAAAAATGGACGGGATGAAAGGCAAACTGACAATAATATCACTATTCACTAATGACATGGAACAGCGTTGTGCCTTGCACATGGTAGGGTCAGTGCCCTTGTATCATTACATTGTACCTGGGAATAGCAGTAGTTCATTTACTGCTGCCACGCATGTATAGATCATTTTATACACAAATATTTAGTTTCAAAGTATTCAGAAACATATCTGTACCTCTGTTGGCCACCTTCACACAGTTAAATCTTGCTTTAACAGAAACCTTTAGTGTATTATACAGTTAAGTAACTTGAAATACAGTGTATGCATAACAATACATCCTTATTCTGAATAGCACCTGGTTTGAATGAGTGTTTGACTCGTTTCCTCAATGCTTCACAAACACATGAAGAAGCTGTGCAAGTACATCTTAAAATAGCATGGGCTTAATTTCCCAGATTGAAGACACATTGTTTGACATGGTTATGTATAGTACTGGGTAAACCAAGAACACATTAGTTATTAGTCAACTTAGTGTTAATAATAATTTCTGCCCAGTTTTTTTGGAACATGCAAAGTTTGGCACTGTTTAGAATGTAACAAATGGGAGTTATGATACCATTAGTCTTAGCAAACAAGTGGACCAGTTCCCCATAACCCATCAGCCCCTTGTCCCATCATCCCAAGAGAAGCTGCTGGTAGATCTACAGTGATATCAAGTAGAAGTGAAGAAAAGATTTGAAGGATAAAGTTCAGAAATCCTCCATGTTGCTTTCTGCTGCAGAGGGAGAGAAAGAGGAAGAGAGAGATAATAAAGAACAGTCATACAACTTACAAAACAAATAATAAAACCATTAGTGATGTTAATCAAACAACCCTGCTATCTATAAATAACCATTTGATAGCACACTGTGAGACACTTCATATAACAAAGTGATGCATTCAGTACCCAATGCTTTATTTTTTCAGTGGACTTGCAATTCAAATTACAGCCGTGCAGCAGAAGGTAAAGTGTACCTCAGAACAGTGAGCAGGACTTGGGGGGTCTGAAAGGATTATCACTGGAGGGAACCCCGACCAGAAGAGGGTCCTTGGAGGCATTTAGCAGGCAGAAGTTTCTCAAGTCAGCAGCAGCCTGGGACACCTACAGAGCCACAGTGTATGTGTGTGTGTAAAGCAGACACAAACACCCTCTCCATCATAGATATTAATGACCAGGCAGGCTGGCTTGCATACTCTACCTATTCTCCCACTCACACACTTAACTGTCTTTTTGCATAAAATTTGCAAGCAGAGGTCAACGTTAGCTTCTCGATGCAAAGGGCAAACTACAAATACACTATGAAGAAAAGTGGTTTCACTATACGTTAGCTATGAATTGAGTGTCTACTCTACAGGGTAAAACAGTTTCAGAAAACCGAACAGCGCAACTGTTGGTGGAACCTGTTGTCATTTCTCTCGATCAACAGGCAGAGCCAATGCAGAGCTGTTTGTTATTAAACGGAAGAAACCTGCTTAGTGGTGTAACAGTAGAGTAGTTGGTGGTATTAACTGCTCGGTCTACTTGTAACCACCTATGTATCATGTTTCAGTGTAACAAACCACTATGATAACCCTAATACAACAGTACAGTGTGTGACATTGCTAAACAGTTTGTCTCCGCCATTCAAGAGCTAACGTTAGTCTTCCGCGT
This sequence comes from Neoniphon sammara, assembly GCA_900302535.1. Taxonomy (NCBI): domain Eukaryota; kingdom Metazoa; phylum Chordata; class Actinopteri; order Holocentriformes; family Holocentridae; genus Neoniphon; species Neoniphon sammara. The sequence continues at coordinate 31,621 of OMKZ01024867.1, forward strand.
TTGTGTGTCAAGTGTTCAGGGGTTCATACCTTGATCCTCCGGACGCTAGCCTCTAACCGAAGTTGCTTAACTGCCCTTTGAGCGATAATCAGGTTGTTGCTTGCATTGTTGTTGGACATGACGACGGCGGTTGGCACAGTTAAGTTTTGAGGTTCTTTATTTTATTTTATTTTTTTTTAATAAACTTAGTCCGAGCGGAAAACTCTAACCCTAAACCCCGGACTCGAGTGAAAAACATTGACCGCCCACTAGTACGCTCCCCCGCTGTACAGGAAGCTATTCTATTTGGCCGTGTGTGCGTCAATCAAAAAAGTGCAGCTCAAGCCACGCCCACTCCGCCCCAGCTTCTTCGAAGGCAAATTGGTCCAAGTGGTGACCAAGCACTTACGCACCATCAAGTAGGATCATGTAGTTGTAAATGAAAACAGGCTATTGTGTGGTATTCTGTCGGTGATCATCTGCAAGGCAAGAAAGGACTCCATGTCACTCTCATTAACTTAAATAAGTTTGAACTATTTATTTATTTTTTAAGAGAATGTTAGGCCTAATTTATTGGAGTACATGGGCCCAAAGCACTGCACGCATATTTCACAAATGGTAGCCTACTTCAGAATATGTTTAGAGATAAGGTACCTACATTTAAAAAAAGTTCAAGAGTGTGTATATGGATGACATTAGGTTCAAACAGATTTTGGACAGTGGAAGCATTTTCTTCCTATGTGCCCTTGACAACATAGGCTACATCTTTAAGAAAATACTGACCTTTTAACTGACACATCGTATGAATGTTATCTACATGCAGATGTTCAAATAGTATATTGTGACCATGTTTTGTATATTTTGAAATACAGTGTATTTAACCAAGGATTGGCTGTGTTAAATGTTGTTGTTTTTTCTTTGTAAGGAAAAAAACTCAGATTATTTCAGTTGTTTTATAATAATTTCACTATTTTGAGAAAACAAGGTGAATACTTAAGACATTACTGCTGTAATGAAACAGACAGGCTTGGTGAGTCTTTGTTGATTTCACCCATTAGAACTGAGTACACTTTGAAAATGAAAGAGTGATGCAGATGTATGTTCTCTTCTTTTTAATTCCCTATTCCTCCCCCTTCCTTCACTGTAGCAACTAATGCAACTAATACTATAATTTTTCACTTTCTTTTTATATATTGAGGTTACTTTATGTATTTTTTATCTTGGTTTATTGGCTTAATTTTTTTCTTTCTACAGTTTAGTTACTTTTGCCGTCATTGTGTTGAGGTGAAATGTTTTTATAAGCACTTTTGGGTTTTTATCTCAAATTTGTATTTCTTTGTGTAGCTTGGGAGTGGAGACATGGATGCTCTGGCTTTGCCTCTCGTCCCTACAAAAACATGCCAAAAAGTCACTAATATAGATTTGTTTTTAGTAAATAAACTTAAAGCAAATCTCTATTCATTCCCTTGTTCTGTTCTGGAGAGGATTTCTCTTCACAGAGGACATCTCTGAACACTCGCTCCATGTAGGATGAGATAATAAGCCTACAAGCCTTGCCATCTGAAATTTTGTTCAGAATGGCCAGTCCTGAAATGGTTTCATGAATGGTCATTTGACTGGTACACCATGTGGCACTGAATGTTTGATGTCATCGTGGGTATCAGCATTGGTTTGATGATGAAACTCAGGAAACATCAAGTATTACCATGGCCACAGCATCAGTAAACTTAACATTCTGATTCCAACTTCATGTCCATAATGCTCGTTTCCACGACTACATGTAGAAATTCTATGGTAACCATCTTGAAGTCTACCAAAAGCTATATTTTTCTAAAGAAAAACTTTATATCTCTTTCTAAACCATTGTTACTGTTTCACAGCCAACTTGGTATACGATGGCTTAAACATTTTTTAGAGAAATTAGTTTTAACCCCACTGATTTAGACTAGCACTAGTACTGGCTCTCAGTTTGGAATAAATTAGATTAGTGCCTTGAAACCAAAAATGCAGATGAGAAAATGTAGAGAATATAATTATATCATGATTTCATTTCATATATCACAATATCATAATTTATTCATCTTTGAGTGATGTATTTTTTCCTCAATTGTTCTGTTTTGTTTTTACAGATTTTTTTCTCTGTATTTAGAAATTTTCAGAGTTGTGTTTTGTCAACCGAACAAATACACTTGACTTTACTTGCTGCACTGGAAAATTTTTTTGAAGAAGTAGAAATGTGCTCATCCATTTTACTAAAATTCATGTAAAACATTACTTTTTATTGTTTACTTATATATAGCCTATATTTTAAGTGATTTTAGAATAAAAATGCAATATTTACATACATTCTAGAAATGATACAAAAGGATGATGAAAATTAATCATAAAATGAAATTCCAGTTGTTTAGTATTTTCTGTTGCCCTATGAATCAAAAAACATCTGAAATCAAAACAATATCATTACAAAATGGAATGTGTCTCAATTTTCTTCTGGCTCACTCTGGTGACTTGTCCCCTGAAATTCGAGAAGAAAGAAAAAAACATGGTTATTACCACCATGTAGCTCACAATACTGAGACACATTGAATGTTCTATACTTACAGGTGATTGGTCCAATGGTGACGGGCTTGGTGGGTGCAGATCTGAAAACAGAACGGTACGGCCTTCCTGAGCAAACCTGAAAGGTGTGTTGGGGGTATCAGTGAAGTGGAAAGATAACAGAGACCAGCAAAATGTTTCAAAAAGTAGCACTGATTATTGATTGATGCTATTGACTATGTGCGAGGATTAGTGTGTGACTCACAGGAGTGCAGGAGGATCTCCTCTGATCACACAGACTGAGGCTGCAGTGAAGGAAAATCTCCTCGTAGTTGTGCATAAACAGGAAAAGAAGAGCAGAGAAACGAGCCCGGTGGGACAAACCGCTCTCATAAATTGTCACCTGTTGACGGTCTCTGGGACACCTGGCAGAGGATGGACCAGACTGTCAGGTCATCACACATAATCCTATCTTTCATTCTTTTCCATTAATTTACAAATTCCCTACAGTGAGATCCCATCTGCTGATTAGGAGGGAAATGTACCTGTTCTGAATGAGCATATATCGCATCGGGTCATCAGGATTCGGGGACTGAGTGGCATAGCAGTCCTCCAGAACGACCACAAAGCTTGGATCACTCTCCATCACAAACACACCCACATACATGGCAGATCCCAGTGGCAGCGCGACTCGGCCTTCTGGGTAAGGCTCTGTGTAGTTGGAGTTGCGGAACAGAGACATGGAGGCACTGGCTTTGCTGCCCAAGCCTGAAATGCCATCTGCAAGCCTGTCAAGAAAGCATGACACTTAGAAATGTATCCTCCCTACATGTCTTTGGCTGCGACCAGCAGCTCTACAGCTCGCTCTGTGCAGCCAGTTAGTTGGTCAGTCGGTCGGTCCACAAAAATTTCCCCACTCTTTGGCGGCCACAGTTCTTGGCCTAGGAGGCTGAAATTTGGCACGGAGGTCAAGAGTGTATGTGTGTATGTATGTGTTTGTGTTCATGCCAATCGGCTAAAAGGGACCATGGCAATGGGAGTGGCCTATCGCAAAAAGATGCATAACTTCAAAATGGATTCACAGAATTGCACAAGATTTTGTGGAAAGGTTGGTCATGAGCCAAAGGACGGCTGATTAACTGTTAATACCGATTGGCAAAAAGGGGGCGTGGCAGTGGGAGTGGCCTATAACAAAAAGGCGTGTAACTTCTAAATGGATTCATGTAACATGGCCAAACTTTGTAGAAAGACGCACGTGCGCGCACACACGCACACACACACATGCACACAATTTGGCCACGTCCCCTTTCATAACTCATGAACTGTTTGTTGTAGACTCTTGAGGGAGGCATCAATGGTCTGAGCAGAGAGTTTCTTTTTCATTGGTGTGGGTTAGCCCCATCAGTTGCTACAATGACATTTTCTACTGTTCTGTGGCTTTCAATATGCAGCACCGCTCTTCAGCAAGAAAGTCTCTCCAGATAACTTCACAAAAGCCCAGTTATATTATAAATTGTGTTGTGATGGTCATGAGCAAGGGTAAAAGAGTACTTACGGTAGGTATGGGCTAATAGCTATGTCCAAGCTGGTCTCTGTGTCCAAGGGATAGGCACAGTGGAAAGGAATACTCTCAGGAAGGACCAGGGACACATTGTTTACAGGGTAAAGAAACAAACTATTGGAGTAGATGGCATGGGTGCCGTTGGTCTGAAAGACAGAGGATGGTTGTCAGCTAAAGGGTCAAGTCAGTTAAAGAGAACTAAGCAGTAGGGTCAAGTGTTTGAAGAAACCATACTTTAACTACAGATCCTGCAACACTATAATTAAAAATACCTTAGAATGTCACGAATAAATAAATTTCGGATCTAGGTCATTATTTTACACATTTTTCTGTAATTCCTATAACTTCACCTTTGACCAACCACATATTAAGATGGTATTCCACATGTATATTTTGATGAGAACAACAGCAGATCTGTGCTAGTCAGCCTTAACAACAACATAAAAGTCATAAAAGTAGATTGAATAGAGATACATAGTGCATAGCAGAATTAAAAAACACAACAGAGTAGAATAAGATAGAATAGCATTAATTTCTATAGATAGATTCACAGATAAGCAGCGGAGAACAAACAGTCAGTAGTCAAATCTTCACCCTCAGTATGTTTCCACAGGCACCTGCCCGGCGCTCCACTTGGTACCACACTGTCCCATTATGCTCGATGAAGTCAGAGCAAAGTTGGTCTGCTAGGTGACCAGATAATGCATTCAAACCAGAGGATTCCAAGCTAGACACACTCAGGATGACTTGGATGACATTACGCCCGCAAAGAAGCTCAGGAGCCGGGAGTGGGGGGTACTGGTCTAAACAAAATAAATGTAAAGTCAACAAAACAAAGACAAAGACAAAGAAGAGGGAGGGACACAAGAAAAGAGGGTAAGTGTGGTGACCAAAGACTAGAACTTTATCATTATTTTCAATTAATTATTTTACACATTCCACATTCCACATTCCACATTCCATTCCAAAGCACAAAAAAAGAAGATAAAAAGCACAACAAGAACAAGAAAACATACATTCACATATAACACCAGCATCTTCATAATGACCACAGTTGTGGGACCCAAATCCTTGATGTCCACAGGATGATAGCGATGGCTCATTTCCTGAACAGTGAACATCATCCAACCAGATCGGTCCACTGCCCCCTCCAAAATATGCTGCTGACACTGCCTTGCCGCAGCCCAGCTGTCTACACACCACTTGCACATTATTCAGGTCCCAGGCGTCGTCACAGACTGTGCCCCACTGGCCATCATGGTAGACCTCCACTCTGCCAGAGCAGCGGTTGTCAGAGAAACCGTTGACCAGCCTGACTGGAAAACCAGCTAACAGAGAAAAACATTAAACATAATGCTGTTGAAAGAAGACACAGGGAAAAGAGGGACTTCATCACTGAAAAGCTACAATGAGAAAGACATGAGTAAACTAATGTCTGTAAATGGTGGCAAAGAAAATCCTTCCAGCTACAAGTTATGCAACAGACTGGCTGTCACATAAATTGCGAGACATCAGTTCCTGCAGCTACACATATTTGTATTTACCTTCACAAACGACACCAGCATCCTCTTGGTGACCAC
>OMKZ01024899.1:2757-28741 GCA_900302535.1 Neoniphon sammara
CTCCCCGGTTTTCTCTCTATTCCTCTGACCTGAGGACACACACGCGCGCACACACACACACACACACACACACACACACACACACACACACAAAACATATTTACAGGGCTGCCACAAGCTGACTGTAGCCTTTACAGCAACAGCCCAATGCTGCTGTAAAAGTTTATGAGCTAAGTACTGAGGAACAACACTGTAATGGGACAAGATATTTATGCTGGGTCAAATGGATTTGGCCCACAAGGAATGGAAAAAGCACCACACAAATATACAAGCTGTTGTGCTTTTAACAGTTCTGTCAGTTCAGGTTGGTCACATGTAATGAACTGAGAGACAGAGAGAGAGAGAGAGAGAGAGAGAGAGAGAGAGAGAGAGAGAGAGAGAGAGAGAGAGAGAGAGGCTGTCCCACTGTCGTTGCCTTTTGTGATGGATAGGTGAGGTCAGCCCGGGTCAGGGAGATGTAATAGAGATAGAGATGGGGGTGAGTCTGGGGTCACCCGCTAGCTGTCAGTCAAACTGGCCTCCGGACTGCGTCTTTATTTCAAAGGACTGATACTGTCACTAAACAGTACACCGTGCGTACAATTTACAACCATAGGGTGATTTGAGGGGAAATGGGGAGACTGCAGTCTTCCTTACAAATGAACATACCCCTCACATTGACTATAGACAGGAAAAGTGAAGCAAAACACTCTCCGTCATTCCCCTTGTTCTAAAATTTGAACGGACTAAGTGCTGCGTCTGTTACAAAGGGGGTGGACGCCCAAACCATTTATAACTGTTTCTTTATGTTAACTCTTCTTGGCATAAGACAGTAGTTATATAAAGGAGCCTTTTAATGTGATGAGGAAAAGTGCTTACATAGAACACTGAAGACTTAGAATGGCTTTTATTATAAGACTTTAAGAACTTTAAAGCTAAGAGGACTTGGAGAGGCCTCAGGTGTGTTGTGCTCCAGGTTGCCACTTTGTAAGAAGGGCTTAAAGTTACTGTGATCAAACTAGAATGTCTAAATCCAACAGCAACCAACCATCCAACCTCACTGTATCTTGATGGAGGGTAAAACTCAATAGCTAGTGTTGCTTAGAGTCTCTCTTTACTGTATGTTGGCAATATGAAATTTTGTAACATTTTACAGTTAACTACAGACACTGCTGACATTATAATATATAATAGTCTAAAAATATATCCATCACAATTTATTACTGTCCTTTTTAATATTTAGTGTAATTGTGAAACTTAACTGATACAAAGTTGATACAATATAAAGAATCTCATATCATCCCGTCCAATGTAAATACTCAATTTAGTATCAACTTTGTATCAGTTAGGGTTAGGATTAGAAGGTTAGGTTGATAATAAATGAACACAAAGTTGATACTAAATTGATACAAAGTTGCCACTGCCTTGATACAAAGTTGATCATTCTAAATTGATACAAGGATACTAAGCTGAATATTAACATTGGACAATCCAAATAAAATGTCAGCAGTATGTCTAATAGATGTTTAGATTTAAATGTATACCCGTCTGACGTCTTGTTCCTGCTGTGCGTGAGCGTCTTTAGCTCCCTTTGTGCTGCATCACAATACAACTGATTACAAGCAGACAACACTTCAACAGGAAATTGAAGAGACAACACGGCTTCTTTCTTGTGCATCCACTGCTCAATGTAATTGACACCAGGGTCTAGCACTTAGCCATTCCACACTAGCCTGAGAGGCTCAACGGCTGATATTACACTGAATGGTCTCCATTGTGGCGGTAAAATGCTGTTTTGTATGGAGCGACAATAGCTTCAGATTAGGCTGACAGATAGCCTTTGCTTGCCCTCTCTCCCTGGCCGCCTGATGATACGAGTCAGCTGTCTCATCTACGACCGATCAATTAATAATGAGACCTGAAACATTAGAGGGAGCTCTGATGGCTTCAAGTCCTGCCAGATGAAGCTCAGGATTCTGGGACAGGATACCCCCTACACATACACACACACGCAGACCTACATTTCTGGTCCTGGGACCAGACACCTCCAACAATGATAGCTATCGATGGCCTCAGACACGCACTGCAACATGACAGGAGAGGGGATGATGGAGGAGTTGTGTACATGTGTCGGGGAGAGGGGTGAGTGTCTGTCTGACTGTCTGTGTGTCTGTGTGTGGTCAGCGGTCCATCAGCACATCGTACCAGGCACTGTAATTGATCTGCAGGACTACTGCTGAGGCACAGAGGGTCAACTGAGGCAAGGCTACAACCGGAGACGAGTTTGTCTCCTCAAAGTGAAAGAACTTTGGAGTTTTGGAGACAGCCTCCACTTGGTTTAAAAACTGTTTCTCTTTACTAACCAACTACAAAGAGCTTGCCAGAGGGTGCTATTGGAGGAACTATCTCATAATCCTTGTTGATGATGTTTAATGGGGATATTCGCGGTGTCAAATCAAGGCTCTTAAAAGTTTTAGAATGCCCAAGGGAATGAAGCGCTGCTCCCACAGAAGGCCCGGGACCTGGTTGGAGCACTGCCATGGAGTCTAATGTATGCTGCTTTAATGATGAGATTGTCTGCAGCAGTGGTGCATAATGAGCATTATATGAATGAGTCCATACTGTCAGTCTTCAAGTGTTTCGTCTCTGGGACCATCAAAACATTATTTGTCTTGTAAGGTGGAGACACCGCCGGCTGTGCAGTACACACTCCCACATTCTAGTTTGCTTCTATAACTACAGCTCAAGAAACCAAGGTCTGTCAACAATTGCACATTTTTTTTGCTTTGTTTTGTTATTATAACCAGTGGGAATAGGTAAATTTGGGTTCTTAGACTTGGGTTCCCTTGTGGTGGCACAAGGTCTAAGGCTGTTTTCACCTGGGCCGATCACTTGAGTCCCCCTGCAAGTTTGCTTTTAAGCATATTAACCCAAATTCCCAAATTCAAAAACCCAAATTCAGAAACAACTTTAACAACAGCAGACTTTCATCGCAAATGGCCCTTGGTCTGGAAAAAAACACAAACTCTTCAAACAAACTTGCTGTGAACTTGCTTGACGTTCTAAGATCCAAGCAAGAACAGGATGTCAGATTTGTCTTTGTGTCAATGACAAAACTCTTCCTCTTCTTTCTCTAGGAACTCTACATGCACTGCCCATAATACAGCACAGCCCCTTATTGAGCTTATTCAGTGACAGATTACTTGGTGCTGTGGCCATGTGGTCAGCCACCATGAGGAGTAGTTGGCCAAGGGGGCCATCAGCCATTTCTTTTCTTTTCCAAGGGCAAAGGAAGAGGCTTTGACAGACAATAAGGACTCAATTAATTAAACAGACAACAGCTGCTTTCCTACAACCTGACTGACAGAAGAGCCAGAATGACAGAAACAAGACAAAATGATTGACATTTTGTCTGCCAAGGTTGGCACTGGTGAAAATGAAGGGTAAGGGTTGGATAAGATTTGTTGTGGTTGGGTTTTTTTGATGGAAAAGGTTTTCTCAAAGGTTTTGAATTTATATAAAAACAACAAAACTTAAGAGTGTCAATTTAATGTGGAGAAACAAATAACCTGATGCTCAAGTATTCTGAATCTTTCTTAAATTTTGAAAATTGTCCCTCTTTATACACTGATGTTGTATAATAAAAAGCATTTAGGGAATATTCTCCATGTCTTCATTGTAGAGACACCGGCCTTGTGCTGAAAGATTATTAATTAACATTTATAACTACTACTATTCTTCTGAGAGGACATTAGTTTGCATCCGACTAAACAAAAAGGCCAGATGATATTTGTAATTTGAATGATATTGGGGGTGCTGCAGCTGAATGACATGGCTGAGCAGTGTGCATGTTTGTGTGGTACACTCCACTTCCTCACCAGGTCTGTGTGCCTTGGGCACAGCCATGTTCATGACCCGGCTGACATCCTGAGGTTTGGGTGGTGAGGCGGTAAAGCGGCAGATGCCTGACTCAGACGGCGTGCTGGAGGTCAGGCTGTCAGTGTAATCATTGGTCCCCGCTGTCATCTGTTCCGATGAGGTGTCAGAGATGAAGCACTCGGTGATGGTGAACTTGGCATGGCGGAGCTGCTCTTCCATCTTGGCGTGCTCGTAGGCCCTGGCCAGCTCCTCATAGGTGGAGGATGCGCTCTCCGTTGATACCATGCTGCTCCGTGCACGATCTGAGGACGTTGACAGGTTCAGTTATAATTGTTGAACTGCTACAGCAAAGAAGCAAGAAAGCATGGCAGTGCGAGGCTCAAAAAATACCTACTACTATAACCATTAAATCTCACAAAAGAAGCTTAAGCTTCATTTCTATCACTCTGAGGAGTGAAATGTTATTCATGCACTTGGTATGATATTGATGATCACTGGAACTTTTTGGCCTTAATCTTAGATCACCACTCATAAAAGTCTGGGAATCCCTGTTGTATGAGCCTGTGGATGAATGTGTACCTGTATCCTGTGAGGGGCTGACGCTGTAGCTGTCGCTCTCCTTATCCACAGAGCCTGTGGCGCGTGGCGTGGGCAGTCTCCAGTCAGTGGTCAAGGTGTGTGAGGAGCTGGTGGGGTGGGGCCGGTTCAGGGTCCACTGGCTGGCGTAGCGGCTCCGCGCCGCTGCAGGACCGGCTTTGGCAGTGCGTCTGGCAGTGGGGTCTGGTGAGAGGAGAGAAAAGGTGAAGATGGCCATGAAGCATTCATATGAACACCATTTTTTAAATGTAGCCATAGTCTAAATCCACTAATAAAGATGCCTATTGTTTTTCATCCAGATTAAGCTTCATTTTACTGATACCATGAGGTTGACTTCTTGCTAACTAAAATGTACATTTGTAACATCAAGACCTTTCACATTTTATTGTCTTCATCCAAGACCTGAACACATTAACATCTTGGATAGTGATATTTTTTAGAAGCATGATAACGATGGACAAACAGGCATTACATTATAGCATCTCTGTGTTTTGCATTCATTTTTGTTTGTTTCGTTTCATTTTCATGCAAGAGTAAATAAGTGTCTGTGTTTGGATAATATAAGTTCTGTTATTTTGCAGGGTTTTTATTTCTCTTTTCAAGATTAGTTATGAGAATCATCTTTCAAAATGTTTTCCATTTCATTACATTTCTAACAGTAATTCAATGAAATGAAATGAAATTAAATTTCTTAAATCATCATGATACAGAATTTTTACTTGTCACAGTCATTTTTGACAGACAAGATATCATTTCTTACTATTTTCCAGTGTATTGACAATGGAGACAGTCCAAAAAGTTGACTCTGTTAAGATCATAACATGCTTACAAAAATAGAAAACAGATTTGGGTTACCAGTAATCTAAGACTACATGATTCATCGCCTCATAAAAACATTTTAATATCTTTAGGATCATTGTGTTGGCTTTGAATGGCTTGCTCTTACATATCACAACATTGCACAGTGCAACACATCAATTATTGCCAAACATTACCGTCCAGTGGCCCTGCATAATAGCCATGACATTACTGTCCATCTAAGCTCTAACTGTGCGCACACAGACGCAAAAATAGTATCATATTCAGCCTGTTGCAGACATACTGATGTTCTATGCACCGCTGGGCCAAATCAGAATGGGGCCCTTTAGAAAAGACCTTGATTGGATCTGGGTAGAGAAGAATAGCGCCGGTAATCGTAGTAGGTCAGAGAGGAGTAATTCTATCAGGGGGTGCTGAGGGATGGAGGGATGGAGGTGTTTGGCCAACAGTGGGGAGAGATAAGTCTGAGTCAGCAAATTGGGTTCAAGCCCCACTGGCCAAGCTAAATGAGGCAATCGTGGGTGTGTTTGTGTGCATGTATCACGCTGTGTGGTGTGCTGGCATGTGTCTGTGTTTGTGTGTGAGCAGGACTGTGATCATGCGTGTGTTTTATGTACTTGCACATCTTTTTGCGTGCATGTGTTCACACCGCATGTGTGTGTGTTCAAGTCTTTATGAGTACGCGTGCATTCAGGCCCACTGGCCAGTTGGAACAGGGCAGTAAAGGTGAGGATGTGTCAGGAAGAGGTGGGGAGATTGCTATTCTTCATCAGTTCTGCTTCAGTGGAGCTCAAACACACGAAGCCCACAGGCTGCTCTGCAGTCGGGCTGCTGTGTCTTTGTAAACTCACGGCTAAGAGGTGGCTCGTATGAGGGCAGTGCAGGGTTAAGCCAAGACAGGGAAGGAAAAACTATTTGCCGAGAATGTAATTTAGATAAATGGACAGTGAAACGTTATCACCAATATTTGTTTTTGATGAGGTCATTTTCTTTTATGATGCCATCCATCTGTGAGAATAAAACTGCATGCACTGTTGATTCAGGAGGAAAGTTAGCTGTGTAAAAGAATCAAAGTTGCAGAATAACCCAATGAAAAACCAAAATGCCTGCTCTATCCACAAGACACTTTTCCAATCACATTCTATAATGATTAGTAGCACAGGACTAGCAGTAGTAGCAGCAGTATTAGTAGTAAAGGAAATAAATGTTGAGCACTGACGGTGGTGGGACTCACTGGTTCCAGGCCTGGCATCGGACACATCCACCAGTGGTCCAGTGGCCTGGGACAGAGACTGGTAGTGGACTGTATGGGTCACTGTGGAGGACTTCTGCTTGTTCGTCTCCCCGAAGTCATTGTCTGTCAACAGCACGGTGGACCTGTCGTCTGGGCAACGGAAAGGGGGGAAAGTGAAGCAAGAGAAGGAGACAGGGCAGAGATGGCACAAAAGACAGAAAGTAAGGTAGGAGAGCAAAGCAAGGAAAATGAGAAAGTCATAAGATAGAAGCAAGACAGGCTGACTCGCTGAAAAGAGCATGATGACATTCGCTAGCTACTGATCATATGGATTATGTCAATCCCCCTCCAAGTCTCCCCCAGGAGTTTCTTACCGATTGTCTCCATAGTATCCCTCTCCTCGATGAGGAGCTGTGCTCTGGGGATGTCGATGTGCATTCTTAACGTCTGCTGCTGCTTGTTCACCGTGTCTGGTGTGCGCGTATTCTTACTGGGAAGATCAATAAGAAATCTCATTACTTTTTAGCTGTTTGATTCTGCATTGTATCACAAAAATGCTAATTTCGCCTATTCAATTCCATTAGCGGTGATCAGTAATTCCAAGAGGGCAAGAGGGACAGCAGATCCCCTGTGCAGTATATTTGATTTTTAGTGATACATAACTGCAGGCTGTATTGTGATTTATGTGCAGTGCTTAAAGGCGGATTCAGCATACATACCTCATCAGCATTTCTGCCAGGCTTTTGGCATCTGTGAAGTCAGCACAGAGCTAGTTAGCAGAGTAACAGTAGCTTACTGTCTTGGTTCACAAGACACAGCAGTGGAAATTAAAGCACTGACATGATATGAATTAAGCAACTGCACTTGAGAAAGAGTACTGAAACCATATTAAAGTTTGGCCAACATAATGAGTGTGGAGAAGCTTCGATCTAAAGAGACAACTGCACAAGTTTCCTCCTGATAGCTTCTTCATTATAAGAGCAAAGTCAATAACCTCAATTTTAGCTTAACTCAGTTTAATTGGTTCAGATGCACTTGGGTGTTAACAAGATTTTAATTATGCCATTGTGAACGCATCACTCTGCTCGTTTGTGTGCATGTGGGTGTGTTGGTGAGTATGTGTGGATACAGTATATGAATATGTGTGTATTATGTATTATATATTATATGTGTGCTCTTAAACTGCGTGTGTGTGTAGGTATTTCAGCACAGTATACTGTAAGTGCACCCTGAGGCCATCAAAACCTGGTGCTGGTGAAAATCTGAGACAATCTCCACTATTTATTTATTTTTTTATGTAAAGTCTGTTATGGCGTAATGAAATTATACTAAACAAACTATGTTTTGATCTGCAACCCACCTCTGAGTCTCTTGAGCCTCTGCTCCCTCCTCCTCCTCTTCAGCACCATAAGCATGATGAAGACCAGGACAGCCACCACGAGAATAGAAGTGATGGTCACCACCATCTTCAGACCGCCACTGCCCGACATGTTGTCTGAGATGGGATCTCCTGTCTTCAGCAGGGGAGGGATGGTACCTGGTGGGAGGACAAAGTAAAGAAACATTCAGACTCATTTATGAAATTCATGGCCAAAGAAAAGCAGCATGTCTGGGAGGAAAGGTTTGGACAGTTCTATATTACATCTTAATAATGTACTGCATTTTTTTTCTTACTTGTATCATTCACCTTCATATTAGTGAACACAACAGCTACTGTTTTCATATCCTTTAGTTCACAGTATGCAAGGCTGTCCATTCAGCTGTGCGGGGGAACAAATTACTCTGCTCTTGCAATCAATCTATTTTACAGTCACTGGACAAATATGCGATTGCCTAAGTCACACATCTTGTAGACTACTTGTAATTTCACCTCCCAGTAAAAGGAAATATGAACAGCTGAACTGAGTTCACGGTGCTATTTTTGCTCTGACCAGTGACTTCACTCGAAAGGCTGAATTAGCTTACAGTATCACCATCAGTGTTTTCAACCTATTTGTGAAGACTAAGGACAAATTAATAGAATTTTATTACATATATGAATAATATAATGTATAATACATATAGGTACATACTACAATCATAAATAAAATATTAGACCAACTGGGGAAAACGGAGTTATTAGCATCAATATTAACTATTAATTCATGTTAACTAATTTATTTTGCTTTTTCTCTGCCATGGACCCTGTAGCCTGCTGCCTGCCCCTGAATACTTAAAGAGAGGCTTCACAGCTATCTGAAGCAGCTGCTCTCTGAAGCGTCTGCTACTTGGTTTGTCCTTTAGCTGAACTAGACCAGGGCACCAGGTTGGCAGAAGGCTGAATATGCTCTATAAGTCTCCTGGGGAGGAGCTCAGCAGCTGAGCTGAGGTATAGAACTGCTGTCAAACTGACAATAGCCTCCACTCCCAGATGCTGCATTCACACACACGACCATACCCACACACACACACACGAACACACACATACAGAAACACATCCACTTCACATAATACACTGACAGCCAGCTTACACTTCCAAGTGAAATCCTTCAAAGGAAATTAATGAATAGACTGTAGTGCACCACAGAGCTCTCCCTGCCTCCTACCCTTCTCCACAGCTTATACAGTCCCTTTGTGTATGACTGACACAATCTGTAGCACAAGGGGAAAAAACAGCTACAGCAAACCCTGTGAAGAATCATAAGACCATCCCTGTCTTCTTACTCAGCCTGAGCCTTAAGAATACCTGTCAGTGCATTCAAAGCCTGGCAGAATAGTCTGATTTATGAATTATTTTGAAGTGTATGCAATAAGCACAACTGCAGTATGGCACCCCCTGTTGAAACCCCCTGATTCCCCGCACCCTGGTTTGTGGCTGTTTGGAGAACCTGATGTTTTTTTTTAGTCTCCAATTTATAGGACAGTGTATGGCAGCTTGGCATGAGCAAAAACATTATTTTGAGGCTGTAAAATATCCATGTTCAAGCCAAACTCTTCAGAAGCATAAGCTACAATGTATAGAGCCATATAAGTTCAGGATTGGGACTTTAAACTAAGGGTGGGTTCATTGTAATTACTGTGATGACATGACAAAGCATTTTAGACTGTAGGGAGCAACCATAAAACCACTGAAATTCATCACACATGTATAGTGTAGTGGAAGCACAGATCTACACTGGAACCAGTGTAGAATTTGAAGAATTAGAATAAATGTTAGTATGACTCAATGTAGTAATTCATATTATACAGGTCATTACTGTACAGTGGCTCAGGCCATTACAAGCTGTAACTGTAAACATGACCAACTTTCTATCAAAGCCAGAAACCAGGCTTTGGCTTTGGGGGAATGATTTGGACATCTTTGTGAATGTTTGAATCAAAATGTGCTACACTTATAGAAATGCTAGATATTCTGACCAGAATGCTGTATGTTTCATTATTCCCAGAAAATCCATCCACAGTGGCGTTACAGTCACATTTTCTATCTTGTCCACCAGTTTAGCCTTTATACACTGATAGAAGACATCACAGAATACGAAGTGGTACAAGCTCTCCTCGCTTCTTTCATGGTGCAGTAGACAGAGGTGAGTGAATTAAATTGTCTAAGGTCAGTGGAGTAACGTACTGGAATGCTGAAATTCTGCCTATTCACTATGATCTGAAAGTCTTGATCCTGCAGCAACTTATAATGTCATAAAATGTCCCTCTACATGGGTAGAAAATGAAATAGAACATGTTAACATTAACTGGCATACAGTTACTACACAGTTTTAACTGATAAATTAATGATACTTTTGTTTAATAATGTGGTAATTAAAGTTATTACATTTCTCTTATTTTTAAGAATTATCATATTATTAGCCAGTATTATTACTGAAGTCAGTTTGTTGCATCCTTTATGAAATCTTAATGGCAAGTTAAACTCTTGAACCCTGCTGGTCCCATCGGTGGGTTCATCATTACAAATGCATGCAGCATGGCCAAGCTTTGTTCAAACCCACAGAACATTATTTTAAATATTAGTGGACATCCCAAGGTTTCCAAAGAAGTCAAATATGTATTGCTGAATTACAAGGAAATGTGTATAAAATGATGCACAAGACATCAAGACTTTTTTTCTATTTAATGTAGTGGTGCAGCCATAAAGCAATGGCATCTTGGGTATAAATATTTCATTGGATATAAGCATGATGTAGTTTCAGTGAAGCAGATACAGAAAATGTATGTGAGGCTTCTTAAGCTAAAATTTAAGGGAATAACAGAGTCCAAGGGGTTAATGTAATACCATGATGTTATTACATTATATATAGTTTATCACACTATCAGGATTGACTAGATTTTCTTCCTATTTTGGGGGACATTTGCTACCCCAGTTGTTACACTATCAGTTGCTTCAAATCCTCAAATGCTGATCCCAAGATGTTAGATACGGGCCAATCTGCGGAACACTTTGGCAGTATGTCCAGTCCAAACTCACTTCCGTCAGCATTGAGAGTAGCAAAGGTGATCCTCTTTTCTGCTGATCCAGCGCTGTTGGTGACCTTCATCTGCAGTTCGTACCAGGTCGCCTCCTGCAAGTCGTACAGGATGTAGCTCTTGGTCAGCGATGTGCGCTGGGCCGTGGTCCAAGTGCCCGACTCCACTGCACGGTACTCCAGTATGAAGGAGGTGATTGGACAGCCGCCGTTGTTCCAGCCAATCAAGTTGAGCCTGACCCTGGTGGAGTTAATGCTGGTGAAGAGTTCGTGTTCTTTGGCAAATTGGGGTTCTGAGAAGAGGATCGAAAGGAGGGTAAAGATACAACTTGTGAAAGATTATACACAGTCAACATAGTTTATACAGTTCAAGTTCACAGCTTGACACAAACTTTCAAAGTCAACAAATATGAAAACTTGCATATAGAATAATAATACATGGATAGTAGTCCAAACAACAGCATAAATACCACCAAAATTGACTTATAGGTTATCATTCTATACTAGAAAAGTAGAATTGTTCCCAAAATCTGCCACAAGGAGATTTTGACTTATGAGTTTTTAAGATCAATGCAGATGGAATTGAATCATGTCATTGAATTGCACTGGCTGAGAAAAGAAAATATTCCCATACCTGTATTCACCCTCTAGAATTGTGAGATAGATAAACCTGAAGTATAGGTATGGGAACATGACTCCCACAAGACATTTTAAATCATCTCAGGCAGTGCAATCTGATGATTAAACAGGATTGCATTTTGACTGATCTCATAACTCAAAACCCATCAGAAATGAAAAAAAATGAATAAATAAAATCCCTTGGTGTTGCTACGCATACCTTTCCCATGGGTCTTAGCCTCAATGATCTCACTGATGCGCCCTGGCCCCACTGCATTCTGGGCCGTGAGGGTGAATTTGTACCAGGTGCCACACTTAAGATTCTCCAGGCGGTATGAGCGCTCACTGGGGCTGATGGGAAAACTGCCCCACTGCTCACTGTTGTCCTCTGAGTACTGCAGGATGTAACCTGGGGGAGGAGAGAGGCGGGAGAACGAGAGAAGAGGAAAACAAGGGGAGAGGAGGAAGAATGCATGAGGTTTAGTGTGAGAGAAAAATGTTGAGAGAGAGGCAGAAGTACATAAAGCTATAACTAATGGCCTTTCTATATTATAATTTAGATGTAAAGACTTTCCAAATTACATTATCATTACATAAATCTCTAGATAAAACTGCCTGGGCGCCTACAGTGAAAACCATCTATTGACTTGTGGTGGGTATAACAAAATATTTACGTGAAGAGCAAGCGAAATAGACAGTGGTAAGTTTAGGAGTTTGTATTGGTGATGGATGGCCCTGCACCATGAGCTGGGAAGCTAAACAAATATCACAGTGAAAGCATCTTGGACAGCTTTTAAAGTGACTACAACTCTGAAGACAGGAGCCCCACTTAATGCAGTGGTGATGAGGAGCAATGATAAATCACCAGGGCTAGTCTTACTGTGATTGGGATTTCTTGAAGATGGAGCGCTTTAATCTCTCACTTTAACGCACCTAATCTTCCCTGTTCCTTTTTTAATCTGTCCACCAACTACTTTTTAAGACTCCAGTACTCAGCAGTAGCACCAGATAATGAGAAACAAGAGGAACAGGGCTTTTTGACCAGACTAAAGGCTGAGCTGACTCTGGGTTGAAGTCTGACTGGTGATTATAGTGTGTGGGAAGGATGTGGCTGTTTCAACACACAGAAACGTGTGGTCAAGGAATTTTGTATGTGTCTTCGCCTGTATGTGTATGTGTGTGTGTAAGTGTGTGAGTGTGTGTGTGTGTGTGTGTGTGTGTGTGTGTGTGTGAGAGTCATAATCAGCTTTAATCAAACTCTCTCCATTGTGCTGTTTCAAGTCACTCCTGCATATACACGTGTGTGTGTCTGTCTGTGTGTGTGTGTGTGTGTGTGTGTGTGTGTGTGTATGTGTGTGTGAGTGAGTGTGATTGAGCATATGTGTTGCACCTCTGATGGAACTCCCTCCGTTGTCCCCGGGTATCCATGACAATGTGATGGATGTGGTGGTCGTCTTGGTAACTGTAAGGCGTGGCTGATCAGGAGGGACTGAAATGAACATAAAAAGTTCATTACATGCTTAGTGTCCCAATTTCTTATTGCAAATGGCGCCCCCTGTTGAAACCCCACTTTGCTGCATGTAGTTTGTTGAGGATTATAGACCTTTTTCACAGCAGCCATTTTTACGTGAAATAGCAGATAAGCACAGGTGTTACTAAGGAGATTAATTAAGGTTGTGTTACATTTAAGTGTAGCAGAGTCTTTCCAGTGAGCCAGCATGAACAATAGCAGGATCCTGGCTCTGTTAGACCTAAATGGAACAGAACCTTAATTAATGTCATTAGTAACACCTGTGTTTACCTGCTATTCATGTCAAAGTGGCTGTTGTGAAAAGGGTCTACTGTCATTTAGACTGATTGTTTTTCCTCCTACTGTATGTCTACAAAATACTTATAGGTATTCTGCTGGCATATATAAATGCCATATAACACTCAAAATATCCCAGATAAGAATATACAGTGATTCTGAAAAGCCCTATTATCACAGATAAGGATATGCTGATATTACATTACATTACATTTATGTTATGTAGAAGACACTTTATCCAGCTACCAAACCATGCACTGTACACACCTTGCCCTATTTAGCTTTAACTTTAGGCAAAAGTTTCAGTTGTACGTGAGAGAAATGCCCTGTTTCTTTATGTATACAGGGATATTCATGATAAGAATATAAACAACTTACCCCAAATGACAGCCTCTTTGCCATTAGAGTAAACAAACTTAACACTAAACACTGTTTACATAAAAACACACTCAATTAGAATTCTGCTCAACTCTCAACAGTTATTGTTTCCCTACAGCAGCCGCTCCTAAATTAAGGGGTCGAGGCCCCAAATTAGCTGGTTCCTGGTGGGTCCAGGACAAAATACAATGAGTCACAGTATTAAACTAAGTTTTCTCACTTTGGATTCCTGGGTGGGATCCATACCTCACAGAAAGGGTAGCTGAAGGGTTTTACTAACTTCCAAGCTTCTCTGACAGAGTTTTATTTATTTACTGTTTGTTATATAATGTATATTTCTAACTGTGTCCAATATATTCTGCTCTGTCTATGTAAATAATGTCTGGATTGTGCTTTGTTTTGTGTACAGTATCACTTGTAGTGTTTCAGTGATACAGTGAGATTAATGATCATCACTACCAATACCACTACTTACCTTGCACCTGCAGGTTGAGTGTGATCTCATCTGACCCCCAGTTGTTGCTGGCCACACAGCTGTAGTTCCCAGAATCCTCTGCTTTCACTGTGCGGATTATAAAGCTACCATTGCCATGGACGCTACGGCGGCCATCCACAAGCACAGGGGTAGGAGTGCCATTGGTGCTACGTAAAGATAGCGGGGAACTCAAGAAAATTATTACTGAAGAAGATAAGAAGCTAATAAGCTAATAAGAAGAATAAGAAAATCTAGGAAAATACTTCCTACACCTATATATTCCTACACCAACTTTGTTTTCATGATATACCTAATATTTCCATTTGTACTGAACAAGATGATGTGATTGTGTGTCACTTACTTTCCCTTGAGCCACTTGATGGTAGGAGGAGGATCTCCAACAGCCTTGCATGGTAAAACAATGTCCTTCATCCAGGGAGTGGTTACTGTCCCATTGAAGGTCAGAATTCTGGCAGGAGCTGAAAGCAACAGGACAGTGGTACACAACTTTCTGAGTGGTCTGGATGGGTAATGCTCTCAGCAACAGTCAACAACATGGTCCCATGCCATTAACACCAACACTGACATAAGTCCTTGAGCTCTGTTGCCCATCAGCAGTGACCCAAAAAGTATGACTTCCTTAACACTCACATTTACATGATTTATTGATATGCATATCAATAACAAAATCCCCAGGACAATAAAGGAAAAGAAGGAAGGAGGAAGGAAGGAAATGCTTGTGACTTCTTAATCATGTTTTGTATGACAATAAACCATTGAACCTACTGCATAGAAAAGATGACTGTGATGCCAGTTTAGTTAAGATGTTGTACCTTTGGCCAGAGGCTCCACAGTGATTTTCTCACTGTTGTTGCCGTGTCCAGCAGCAGTCACAGCCACCACCCAGATACTGTACTGTCTGTTCCGGGCCAAGTTGGGGATCCTGTAGAAATACACATCTGGAGAGGCCTCAAACTCACTCATCACCTGGACACAGAGAGGAAAGAATGGAAAAGTTAACATAGCATTGGGCAGCAGGAATGTGAAGTTTGCAGAAACACAACCGTGAGCAAGTCTGCCGTGCAATATTTATTTATTTATTTATTTTTACTGTCAGTGTGTCAGCTCCACCACTTGAGTTATACAGGATTACAGTCTCAATTCCAGAAAAGCTGGGTGGGAAAGCTCAAGGTAAACAAATGCT
This sequence comes from Neoniphon sammara, assembly GCA_900302535.1. Classification (NCBI taxonomy): domain Eukaryota; kingdom Metazoa; phylum Chordata; class Actinopteri; order Holocentriformes; family Holocentridae; genus Neoniphon; species Neoniphon sammara. The sequence continues at coordinate 18,202 of OMKZ01024899.1, forward strand.
GTTACCATGGGATGGAGGTTGGAGCAGAAGACGATGTACTTCCTGATGATGCCGTTCAGTTTGAGCGGAGGAAGCCAGGAGACAAACACCACAGAGCTGGTGGAGGCTGCTGCCTTCACCCCCGCTGGAGGACCAGGAACTGGAGAGCAGGAGAACACAGCAAAGTTCAGAGATTCTCAAATATACATACTGAGTATGAGCACTGAGTGGTTGCTAGGGTGTTTTGTAGGTGGTTTAGAGATTGTTTCTGGTGGTTGCAGCTGGTTCTGCAGGGCCACTGGGTACTCACTAGGGTGTTTGTAGATGGTTGCTAGCATGGTGATTTCAGGTATTTCCTAGGGTGTACAGGGTGGTTTCCAGGGTGTACTAGATGGTTGCTATGGTTTTCAAAGTGGTTGCTAGGGTCTACTAGGTCGTAGCAAGGGTGTTTGTAGGTTGTTGCTAGGGTGTACTAAACCTTTGTAAAGGTGTTTTGAGGTGGTTGTTAAGATGTAAAAGCTGGTTCTGAGGGTGAGCTGGGTAGTTGCTAGCAGCTGGTTGCTAAGGTGTACTAAATGCCGATAAGGTGTTTATATGTGACTGACTGAAATGAAAAATGTGGGTTAATTTGGTATAAGCAGGTTAATCCTCCACTAGTAGTGTATCTTACCATCCTCTTTAGTGCGCACGTAGATCTGTTCGCTGCGGACTCCATCTCCAGCCCTGGTGAAGGCTAAGACCTGGATGCTGTAGTTGGTGTACTTCTCCAAACCGTCCAGCTCCAGAGAAGGCTGAATGGTGGTCACATTCCTGATTTCTCCCAGCTCTGACAGAAGAGAGGACATACAATACTAAATCAATGCTAATACTAACACTGATAATTCCAAAAGTTATCAAAATGTTGATGAGAGCTGAGAAAGATGAGAGATAAAACTGTATTCCATTTTTGCTTTATGCTTTAGAATTAGAAAAGTGAATGGTATGCACTCCTTTACATAAAGAGAAGTGTTTTAATTCAACAAGAAAAGGGAATTGAAATGTTTGCTTTTTTATTTTTACACTAACTGGATGGTATTAGTATTAGATGGCATTGTTCCCAAAATTTAGAAATGGATTTCTGACCCTGGGACCAAGTACATTCACACACATAAAATGAAGAATATGCCCAGGTGTCCATACACAAAACGGAAGCAGGTGTATGTGCCTGTATTATTAATTGATCATACAGTACATCAGCTATAGTCCTATATGCTCTCCTCCCCTTTCCTTCCTCTCTTCTGTCCTTGACTGTGTGCCCTGTCACTCATAGCTGAGGCAGAGGCCCTCACTGAGTTATTGCATGGTGAATTATTGATGGAGGCGAGCCAGGCTGCAGGTTGGATCACTGCTACAGGGCACGGATTGTATTCAAGGCAGAGACAGGCTAAATTTACGAAAATCTTTTTTTTTTCTCTATACAACAGAAATCTTATATTTTCATTGCTGATCAACCTTGGAAAAACAAACACCTAATATATGTACTGTAGCCCATATTGGTTGAAAAATCAGACAGTTGATAGATTCCAGAGAAGCAACATAACAAGAGATGAGGAGATGCTGCAGCAGTGTAAATAAACTGCAGTTGTTAAAAAATTCACATCTTTAAAATACCCGAACATGCTGTGAGCTCTAAATGATACAGACTTCCATTTATCTCATATTAATTTCTACCTACCTAATTTCTACCTACTGTACAACAGCTTCAATAATAATAAAGCACCATGTCTTACAAAACCTTAAACAGTATGACTCAGATAAAAATGCTTCAAATGAACCTGGAGTGAATAAGATGCAATTGTCTCCTGATGGAAAACAGCGTTGGTCATTTATCAGGAGACACCTATGGTACCTTGAGATCTTACAAATGCATTTCTGTATATGAAAAAAATAACAAAAAAACAAAACAAAACAAAAAACTTCTGCAGCAAGAGCACGACAGCATAGTACAGCATGATGATACCACAGCTTCCCCTAGTGGATAAACTGTGGCAATAAACCACAGCAATGGAAAAACAAAGCAATATCCCAAAAGTGACAGGCAGGGTGGCTTTTAAGAATGGACCTAAATGGTAAACATAAACTGCACTGATTTATATATTACATCAGTGTATGTGTGTGTGTGTGTGTGTTGATACCTCCATCAGGTAGGTTGGCCCAGTAGATGACTCTGTAGCCCTGCAGATTTCCATTGAGAGCTTCCCTGGGCAGGGTCATCCAGGACAGGGAGATGACCTCTGGGGACTTGGCCACAGCCAGGACATTTTCAGGGGGGCGAGACGGCACTGCCAGGGAGACAACATGGTCATTTATTAACTCTGGGATGGATACAACTAAGTGTGTCTATCTGCAGCCTGCAGCTAGTGCAAAATGTGCCCCCACAGTGCAACACACACGCACATCAGTACAAGAAATGCCCACGCCAGATCAAGAAATGCTTATGTCACTTATAAGCATTTCTTATGTTTTGTTGCTGCCCCCCTCCACAGCCATACATGGCTTAGCTTCTGTGCCGGTTCTTCTGCCTAATTCAAACTGGGGATGTGCTGACTGCATCTACTGCAGGTAAGACACTGACTATGGATAAGTACCTCATACAACCCCACTTCAACAAACCCAAACTAACCCTTTAAGGTTAGGGCAAATGATGGGAGTGGGCGTGTCTTGGACTAGTGCTTCAGGCTGCAGCTGGACCCTTCTCGATGCAACAAGGATTCCCCTGTCTTGTTTTAATGCCAAGGTCTCTCAGGTAGCATACAGGTTGAGGAAACAAAAATAGCTTAGCAAATAACTTATGACCCCGAGGCATTTTGCCAAGAATCTCCGAACTGATAAATGGATATACAGTATGAATTGTTTTTGCAGTCTAATTATGCTGACAAATAAATAAATAATATTCACATTTTATTTACTTATGTTAATGAGTGAAAATCATCACTGTAATACACAATGGTGAAAAGCAGTGCTTGCTTCCAAAATGCTACATATCTTAAGAAAAAGCATACCTGATGTTTACTATTTCAAATATTCTTATAGTTGCTTCTTCAAAATTTTTACTATTTTGAATAAAAAGTCTTAAGAAATCTAGATATATTTTTTAAATTCAAATATGAGCCACTCCCAGCTTTGAGGGGAATTGTTTTGTATATGAAGGTGAGAAGATGTTTATGGTGCAATGATGGGATACAATTAAACTATAAAAACATATTCCTTATATTTTTTCACTCAGTATTTACAAATGATCCTCCTTTGTCATTCTTGTGAATCAGTACTGAAGATAAAACATATTTTTTTCTGATGTAGTTCCACAAATGTCCACAAGATGGTAGGCTTTACAAAAGAATAAATTTGAGGTTATTTAAGACTCACTGTATCTAGCAGGGATGGGATCAATTCTGTTTCAAATCACACAGTTGACTAAAAGAAGAATTCACTACAACAAGTTTAAAAACTGAAAATAGAAGATTAACACTCAGTACTTTTCTAATAAACTGAATATAAGAGCCTTGATGTGTGCACACACACTACTGACATGTTCTTACACTCCTCCAACCACAGATATCTGAGTATCAGTACTGCTTCTACTGTTCCTGTGGTCCCTATGATTATTTCTTTTTTCAGAGCCTCCTATATACAGTGAAATCTGGGTCACATACTATTTTGAAATAGTGTTAATCATAGTGTTTTAACCTGCATCTAAAATACCTGATGTGGTGTGGTGTGTTGCATCAAGACAGTTCAGATACTGTCAAGCAGGTCTTCAATCACAGAAAACATCCTAAATTAATTTTCAAACCCTTTCCTGTAATTCTTTCAGTTTTGTGGCATTAATTTTATCGTCCACCCACCTGGTTTTGACTGTTCAAACTATAAAAACATTACCCTGGTCTGTCTACAGTCATTTTATTCAGCACCTATCACAGCTCACGGTCACATGCACCCCTGCTTACCATCCTCCAGGGTCTTAGTGACCACCTGCTGCGAGGACGGCCCAGTGCCGGCCCTGTTGGCGGCCTGCACCACCACACTGTACTGAGTGAACTTCTTCAGGTTGTCCAGCAGGATGCTCTCTGTAGTGTCTCCTGTGGTGTCCATGCTGATGATAGTGAACTGGTGGCTGCCACCGGGGCTGTACTCTCTGTAGCCCACCTGGTAGCCGCGGATCACCCCGTTCTGCAGGTGCTTCTGGGGAGGCTGCCGGAAAGATGAAGAGGGGAAAAACTGTCAGAAGACCCCCAATCACAACCCACAGCTTCTTGCACCCAGGCTAGACAAAGCCTGAATTCTGCCTGTTGCACTCCTCCATCCTTAAACTTTGCCCCATGCAAGGTTATACTGTTTGTCATTATCTGTTATGAAACAATTCCTCTGTTTGCAGTCTATTTGTTGTATTTACAGTACAGTGAAACTACGGTAATATTGCTGACAACAAAAAGAAATCAAACCTGAACCTGAAGTGGTATAAGTAGGCCTGCATACATGTAATATTATCATGGATTTTACTATGATCATATATTTCTCATACAGTATGATTACATTATCATTAATTGTCCAACAACTGCTCTAGAGCATATTCTTTCCTGTCCACTTCAGTATATACTTCCTTTTATGACTACTTCTACACTGTGTTACATATTGCACCGTAGCATCAATTACAAATTCTGCTGATGCAAATGATTCATGCTCCTAAAAGAAATGAACAGAATGAATCGCTCTGAATTTGGCCTGAAATGCTCTGAATTCTCAAATGAAAAAGACCAAACACTTTGATCTGACAGAACACTATAAATTACTACTTTTTTGTAAATAATGCTTTTAGAATAAAAATGTTTAATTTGGTTGTCTAACTTTTTACATTTCAGAAGGAAAAAGGATAGTCTTACTTTATTGTACATGTTTATTTAACGGACATAAAATTTTGGTTAAAAGCGCTGAATCGAATTGTTGACTTGAATCTTGGTTTACCACTCAAAAACACACACACACACACACACACACACACACACACACACACACACACACAAATTATTCTTAAACTGTTTTGCCTGTGAGTGCATTGTGAATCATTGTGCCTGCCAAGCCAAAGATTCACACCCCTAGTAGAAAGGACGTTTTTCCTGATCCTTTAATGTTTCATTTACAGTGACTGAGAGGACATAGAAAAGAGGTGGAATGAAGGTAGGATTTGCACTTACAGTACATCCTTCTAACATCTGTAATTTCAGTGCATCAGGTCATACTAAGCTACAGAGAGTGTGTCTGCCTGCTGGCTGCTGTACCTTCCAGGTGACTTTGATGCTCTGGGGGGAGGTGGGCTCCAGAGTGACGTCTTGTGGAGGGCCGTCCGGGGCTGTAAATCAAACGCATCATTCAATATTACAGCATGTCCACTGTCTAATGGGGAGGGATGATCTGCCATGGAGCTGCATTTACTTTCCATTCCATTAAAATTCACTAGGTGATGCTGCTGAGTTAAGAATGTATGAAACACTCCTTCATTCATGAGCCTCGCAGCCTCCACCTCAGATGAATAAAACCCTTCTGTAATAACACAAACCTCAACCTTTGGGGGTAATGTGAGAAATGCTACATGTTTGATTTGATTTAAATTTTATGATTTTTTTTTTTTTTTCCTTCCAGAGTCCAGTAAAATGTGCCATTGTAATAAGCGGCTTTGCCCATGGGGGAATCATTGCAAGCAATAGAAGATAATTGAACGGAGATAGAGCTGACCAAATATAACGGTGAACTGATCTGCTTCACCAAATATAAAAGACCCCAAATGATAGTTTCCATATGAAAACAACGATAAAATAATCATGTGCAGGATGATTCATCAGGTGCAGGAGCCAGGCGGTAATGGACACCGGGTCTTAAGAGTTTTTCCTAAAATGAGACGCTCACCATTTTAAAAAAGTGACAGTTTCTCCTTATAATAAAATAGAAAAAGCATTAAAACATTAAAACAAATCACCGTGGCAACTTTTTTGACAAAATAATACATCTTCACAGTCCACATTCACTACTGAATGTTTTGGAGATAGCGACTAAAATGTTTCAGGTATATTCCCCCAGAATGTGTATCAGCATTTTGAAGTTTATCTTTCATTTTGTATATTTTCTATAAACATTATTTGAACAGGAGAGCTCTATGATTGCAACTGTATCCTTACCTGACTTGACTTGCTTGACTCCTTTATGTTATTACCATGTTACACTCATTTTCAGTGAATTTTCTTGCCGTTTTTACTGTGAAGCTGATTGCTCTCAATTTAAGTAAAATTACTAAAGACATAAGTGAAAATGACACTGTGACTGAATTTCTGCAGGAAGGACTATTGTGCACATGAGCGGCTCACTAACCTGCTTCATCAGTCGTGATGGTGAGCTCGTTGCTAGGGTTGCTGTTGCCAATTGTGTTCTTGGCAACCATGCGGATGTTGTAAGTGGAGGAAGGGTGGAGGTCGATTATAGTGGCCTGGTTGAGCTGGGGCGACACATCTTTGGTTACTTGGGCTGATAGCCATGAAGCTAGGAGAGGGAGAGAGAGGGAGGGTGGGCTGTTAAGACAGAATAAGACAATAAAATGGCACAGAATAATACATTTTCTCTTTTCTGGAAGCTTCAGTGTTGATGCTTTTGAACTGTGTACATTTCAGTTTTTAATAGGGTAACTCATGTGTACCTGATTTGTTCTTGCATTCAATGTCATATCCAGTGATGGGGCTGTTGCCATCGAAGCCCATGGTCCAGCGGAGAGCTATGGTCCGATCTTTGACTTCCCGGATCTCCACCTCAGGAGGGTCTGGTGGTTCTGAAGAGACGGGTACAAGCAAAAGAGAGCGGAGGGAGCAATAAGACAGAGATCTTGGAGCTGCAGCCTTAAAATAGCAGTGAATCCCAGGCAGACAGACCTATGGGTCTGATTTCCCCAGTGAGAGATTACAGATAGGATTGCAAAGAGTAGAAATCATATTGAGTAGCAATTAAATGAATAAATGAATGAATGCAGTAATGAATAAACAAAAACTTTACTGCCCCTGGGGGAATTTTGTCTGGATGTCAGAGCAGATACATTTGAGTTGGCCTGAACCAGGAATCTGAGGCCAGGGGAAGTTTACCTTGCACTGTCAGCTGTATGATGCCCCGGTCCTCACCAAAGGAGTTGATGGCATGACAGGAGAAGAAACCAGAGTCTTCACGGACAGTAGGCATTATCTACAGACACACATACACATACAGGGCATTCAGGGTGAGAGAGGAGACTAAAACTATCAGTCAGGACTTTAAAATGACAGTGTTGGATCCCAAATGGTTTGTTAAAGGGAGAACAGACAGTGCACCATCGTATTTTTACTTTTTGTTTAGACAGTGAGAAAGGAGAGAAAGAGACAAAGTTCACACCGCACATGGACAAATATAAACTATGCCTAAATAACTATAATTTCCACTCCTTTGTCTTTACTGAGATCTGATTGTGATCTGATCACACTATATCGTACACGTCACATCCTCTGCTCTATCTGATTACCCAAGACACATGTTTCTAATCTAACCCTAACCCTAAATCCATCAAACTGAATTGGAATCTTAACACAATAAAATGTTAAGATAAAGTGAGTGTACCCTGGCACCCTTGTCTTTAGAATCACCTAAACAAAATAAAAATGATCGAATGTGTTTGAGTCTGAGCAAAACCAAAAACACCCACCACCAGTGTGGAGATGACCTCGTCAGCCACCTCTTTGACGGTGACCACGTATCGGCTGGTCTCCGGGTTGATGATGCGCTCCTCCTTCTCCCAGCGCACCATGATGGGCTTCTCGCCATGTGCAGTGCAGCTCATCCGCTTCTCCTCGCCCTGCGTGGCCAGTGTGGTGTTGGGGTAGGAGGTGATCATGGCTGGGACTGGATTTGAAGGGGGCGGAGAGAGGGAACAAACATGAATACTGCTCAAAATATTCATAACTTGACTGTTTGAGCTATTGACAAAATTAGCAAAGCAAATCAGTACCATATACCGTACAGTTTATATTCATATCAATCACAGACATTATAATAATGACAAATGTACATCTAACACCTTCACCTGCTTCACAGTCTATTTAAATTGGTACTCTCAAAGGACTAAATTGGAAATAAGTATTTTAACCCTGTCATGTGTTAATCTCTGGGCAAAGAGCTTTGTTTTTTTTGTTGTTGTTGTTTTGTTTGTTTTGTGTTTTGATCTATACTTCTTTTTTCCCAAAATATTTTGAAGAGCACAGCACAATTTCAATCCCAAACTGTATTTCTTGCATTATGCTGAGAATACTCCCTACGTCTCCTTGTCTGACAATTATAACAACCATTTAAATACTCCAGGGACCATGGTGAACTCATGTTTGAGTCTACCTGTCTCCCACAGTACTTAGAGACTGAAACAGAGCCCTTCAGGTAAGCCTCTATCTGCTTTGATATTGATAGTGAATGGTAATGTGCTGCTTTCAGAGCCGGATGAGTGAAGATGAGGCAGAGGAACGGAGAAGAAAGTGGTGACTCCTGACTGAACTCCCTTCGGTCCGTGTGTGGAGCCGATCTGGCTCTATGCCGTAACCACACACCAGGCTCATTAGCAACAGATCTCGTCTTTTGTGTGTGTGTGGGGGTGTGTGTGTGTGTGTGTATGTGTGTGTGGGGGTGTGTGTGGTGTTCAGCAGAAGGGGCAAGTATTCGTAGGAGATGTCTTTAACTGACACTACTCACATTCTCACACTCTTACTTTCTCGCTCTGTCTTTTCCTCTTATCTCTGAAGAAGAAATCTTCCCATTGTAACACAGTCTAGACTAACAGAGACGTTCAGGTGCTGTTCATGGTATAATGATGTCTTCGGTCTGGATCTTCTGAATTAACTGCACTACATCGTATTAACTTCTGAGGCTTTAAGTAGAGTGAATATGCTCATCGCTGTCATTATGGACTGTGTCTAATGGCTGTAAAAGTGATTCAAAACAGAGGCCAGGAGATAACTATATAAGCTCCAAAAAAAGCAGTAAAGCTTTTGGAGAAATCATTAAATATTGTTGATAATATGGTGATGCTTCAGGCAGCGGGAATCAAAGTGACTAAAAGTACATTACAGCATTTAGCAGCAAACATGCATGAGAATCCATTCACCACATGCAAGGAAAGTCACTATTGGAAATCTTTCGTTGTGCAAGAAAAAGATAAGAGTATAGCTCTAATTTTACAAGTATTCAGTAAACACCTAACATGAACTTGAAAGGAAAATTCCAGCTTAAGATGCATTATCATGATTTAAAACCCTGGACTGGCAACTTACATTGTGTTTCTGGTGCTGTTTTGTTGTTGTCTTTTTGCTAATTTGCTGCTAATTTCCAAAAGTGAATCTGTTCACATCACAGGGAAGTAATCTCAGCGCAGCTATGACGGTGTTTAAAAAAATCAAACAATCTAAAAGAGACACGTTAGCTCTCGGTAATATTTTCAAGATTTCAATGTCAACCCCTACAAATAAACCAGCAGTGGGCTTCTTTGTAGATTCACCAATTTGCAGCAATGTTAAAAAAAACACACAGGGAGAAATCCAGCATAGAAGTGGAAGAGCTCACTTCATTCCCCCATTAAACTCTATTGTAGCTGCACTGTCATGCTGCAGCATCATGTTAGCATCATTTTACCAAACAGACAAACAGAATTACACCCTAACAAAACAGCATCAGAAACACAATGTAAGTAACCGATCACTGTTGTTTTAGGGAGGAATTTTCCTTTAACAGGGGAGACACTGAAGCATATTTCAACATAAAGACCTCCAATAATTTTACCGTAGCATGCAAGAATAAATAAAACTGTCCTGGCATTTAATCAGCTGTCTGTTTCTGTTTAAAAATACGTACCCTAACCCTTGAAACAGGACTTTATTAGACACAGGTTTTTATTGTTAACATACGACGGTCTCCCAACCTGCTACATGGGACAGACCACTGTCTCAGACCAGACCTTTATTAGAAGGTTTCAGGTCTATTGTAGATATTCACTGTATTTCACAGTGACGCTGAAAAGAGCAGCAGCAGGTATTTGGCAGACACTGGTGAAACAGCGGTCAAAGGCCTTCTCCTCTAAGAGAAATGCAGCATATGTCGTTGAGTCAGTGTGTGCCTGTACCTGGCTGTGATAATGTGTATGTGAGTGTGTGTGTATATGAGTGTGTGTGTGTGTATATGTATGAATATCTTTGTGTGTGCATGAGAGCGCCTGTGTCTCAGGGAGCTAAGTGGGCGAGCATAGAGAGCAGAAAAGACTTGTGCTCATGACACATCTCAGCCACACTACACGATCGAGGAGAGAGAGAGAGCTTGTACCCCTGCAGCGCTAACTATGATCCCTCTCTCTCTCTCTCTCTCTCTCTCTCTCTCCATCTCCCTCCTTAGGCTCCCACCAGGATAGCGATGATTTAATGATGAGAGAGACCATTTTGATTATTCATACACAGTCAGACAAGTCCGCTGGCCCTGCTGCTGT
>OMKZ01024900.1:15750-27260 GCA_900302535.1 Neoniphon sammara
GTTTGTGTGTGTGTGTGTGTGTGTGTGTGTGTGTGTGTGTGTGTGTGTGTGTGTGTGTGTGTGTGTGTGTGTGTGTGTGTGTGTGTGCATGAAACGTGCATCGTGGTCTAGCATTGATGTCTTTATGGGACACACACTGAAACAAATGCCCATGCCGTCAAGCCGGGAGTTCAATAGAGTTGCCATAGTAGCCACTTGAAATACCGCGGTGCTGACTGAATCTGCAATTCAACTAAAACTAGAGAAAACATTTTTTTAAAACTAGAATGGTCCTATGAATTGCTGAACTGTCCTTCATTAATGTGCTTTTTGAAAAAAAAATGAATGAGTCTCATTCACTGACCGGGAGGTATAATGAAATCAAAACAGTCAGCAGAGACATTCAGAGGAGAATTTCTGTTGATCATTTCTAGTTCTTTTAGTTGCATACCCCATGTGTTTCTTTGTATATATATATGTGTGTGTGTGTGTGCATGCAGAATCCTGTGCCCATTGCAATCGTGTCCAACCCTCTGTCCATATGTATGTCTCTTACTGTGTTTATTTTGAAGTGGCAACTAATCAATACTGATATTCTGAATGGCCGAGGTAGTTGTAGTGTCTGAATTATTGAGAGAGAGAGAGAGCGAGAGAGAGGGAGGGAGAGAGAGAGAGAGGGACTAAGGCCATTCTACAAACTTGTGCTACACTGTTGGATCGATAAGCCGCTGCATGGCTCAATAGCCATGTGAAATAGGGGAGCTGGCTTTGGGACTTAGTTCAGCCCTGTGTTGGCTTTGGATCTGTAATGGCTGCCAACAAAGCTGACATGATATACAGTTGTCTATATGCCTGGCTGGGATACTGCTGTAAAAGACTAAGCTGGATTCAGTTCTTGAGTGAATCTGAACAATGAAAACCTGCTAATGTGAGCAAATAACAAGCTACTGTAACAGGCGTCTAGTTGCTGGTTTGAATCCCGGCATCCGTTTGACATTAAGTGCCTCTACACATCACTTGAGATCCAGGGAATAATGTCTCCACCGGCTCCAGCTATCAAAAAGATCATTTCTGTCCCTGAGCTGTACATCAAATCAAATACTCAATTTAAGTTATCATGAAATATTAATTCAGCATTCTCCTCCTTATCTGCCTTGATTCATATTTATTCATATTCTGAATGAAGCCTTTCCATTGGCCTTGACCTCGTGAGGCCCAGCGTAATGAGGAAGAGCCTAATGGATAACGACTTCATTTTTTTAATAATACATCAAAGTGTGCTTCGAGTTATTTTTCCTATGTTTAATGGTATTATGTAGTGTATAATAGAACAATGGCTCTAAGCTCCTTCTGCTCTGGCTCGCTGAACGACAAAGCTGTTGCACTTTTGCGGGGGATTGAAATCTGGCTTTGTTGCAGAAATGGGGATTCTCCATCTCTTGTATTCCTCCTCTTCATCTCTCCACCTCTCAACTTCTTGTTGTCTCATGTGCCTCACCTTCACTTTTCAACTCTTCTCTTCTCTTCTCTTCTCCTCATAGCCTAGCTGTGCCTTATCCTTATCGGAGGCAGTAGAGGATTACAGGGAGGAGTTGACACTGACTGGCAGTCAGACAGCTCCTGCATACTCCTCTCTTCCCCCAGAGCTTCAGGCCTGGGACAGGGATAAGCTGACAACCTGGGACACAGCCAGATAGACAGCAAAGTGGAAGAGAGAACAGAGAAGAATGGTAGGAATTGGGGTCATGTGCATATATTGGGCCACTGATAATATATACTGAAAACTGCTTTTAGTTTTGCATCACCCCAATCTCAGCATCAGCTCATATCCACAGGTATTTTCTGTGTCCGAAGATTATGCTTGCAGAAATTGATGGGTTCATTTCGATGGTGAGCAAACTTTATTTAACTTCATGTAACATTGATAGTGGAAAGTCATGATGTTTACTTTGAGTTGGCAAAGCAAATATATATATCAGTTTTTGTCAGATAAACAATTTAGTGGTATTAAGCATCAGCATCAGTGTTCAAAATCCTTCATGCATCTGGTCTTAAAAGTGAAAGATGTCAGCCTGGTGGGTCAGAGACAGTATAATTTGCCATGGCCTTATAGATAAGGTGTATGACTGCACCATCCATAATCTGTCCCCTTAACTGTCAGGTGGTTTGCAAAGACCACAGACCAGGGCCGGTAGCTGTGAAGCATCTCAGAGCAGGACTTCTGATCTAGGGTCAGTTTATCCCTTAAGATCACATGGAATCTGAAGTGATCAGTGGTTTCAGGTCAGCACACATACTTTGAGAGGCTTTGTAACCACAAGCCCAGAACAGTGTTTGACAACTGAAGGGTGCGCGAGTATCAACAATGACTTAAGTCTGAGCCAGGAGGATATGCATCGAGAGAGAGGAATTCAATAACAGGAAAATGGCCAGTGATAGAAACAATCCATGGAATACCAAAACCCACCCTTCACCACTGTTGTTCTTGGCACAAGCTTGCTTTCCACTCCTATTATTTACTCTTTATGATGCTGATGTCAAGACATAGCAAATGGCAACATGGGTAGATTCAGCCCAACATTGCCTCAAAACATCTTAGAGCAAACATCATCTTTATTTCATAGATGGTTTGTGGACAAAGAAATTCTCAATGTGGTTCTGGCAAACCAGCAGTTTTCTTTTAAATATTTTACTTCATTCAACATTTGCACATGATGTGGTATGTGCAGTGGAATCCTACAGGCAGGATTGAAGGGTTGCATCTCAAAAGTCTGCCCTTGACTTCCTTTGCATTTTCCTCGGCTCACGTCTGTCTCAGAATGCGTTTGTTGGGAATGCTAAAACAAAAGACCTTTTGGGTCACCTTCCCGTGACGATGTTAGCTTTCCATCTTATGGATTTGAGATTTGGGTGGGGTTTGGAGGTGAGGAGGGGGGCACTCAAGGACAGGTTGAGCTCATGGGACTAAACCACAGGCAGTATTTAAAACAGTATCCGTAAGTCTGAAACCATTTCCTTTCCTACAAGGCTGTGGTGTGGTTTGAATAGAGCAAGTTGCTGGATGCATAGCTGGATAGCTGGCTCTCCCTGTCCGTCTGGCTGGCTGGCTGGCTGGTGGTTGTGGCTTGGCCAGAACTTGCTGGTTGACTGGCTGGCAGACTATCAGTTTTACTGGATGACTGGCTGGCTGCGGCTCGGCCTCATCTGGCTGGACATTTTGCTGGATGCTTGGCTGCAGGCTAGTTATCTGTCGAGCTTACTGGATACATGACTGGCTGGCTGATGGACTCGCTGGCTGCCTGACTGACTGGCTGTATTCCTGGCCCTTCTTTTAGCTACGTGGTAAGCTCTTGACATTGGAACAGGGACGTTTGGCTATGACAGGCAGGGAGGGAGGTGTGCTAAAACACTGCTGACAGAGATAAGACCAAGTGAGCCAGCTAAAAGGATGTTCCCTGCCTCCTCATATGCCCCCTGAGACCGTCACCAATTACAGCATGAGGACCTCTTTGGAGAGTGCCTCTTTTCTCACCGTCCCCTTCACTCTCTCTCTCCCCCTCCTTTGTCCCCCATTCTCCTCCTATTCTCTTACTCTTTGTTTCTGTCTGGCATCATTTAGACTGTATTTCACACAAAGTTTCTCTTGTGGCCTGCTACTACTCTTTTGACGCGCACTCCCACCCCTCCACACCCCTTGGAAGAGGCAGGACCGTGGAGATGAATCTGAGCCTAGTTTCTGAAGAAGGGCTAAGAGAATAGAAGCTATAAATTACAGAGGCATTTTTCAAGATGTTACGGCATCACTCCCGCTTTGAGCATAGTGACAAAAGCACAGTGGGAGACAAATATGGCAGTACCTACTTGACGGGACTCCTTTGAACATAGAATTGTGCATAGTCCTGCACTTAAAATGAATGATGAAATAAAGAAAATTCAACATCTTCTCTGTATTTCACTCTGAAGAGCTTGCAGTAGCTATAGGATTGAAGTGTGTGATTATTTTAACATGTTTTAATCTTGCCACTTTGAATCTATTTGTCAGTGTTCAAGTATGACAGCTAAACAATTTAATACTTAATTCAAACCAAAATATCATTTTGTATCAGGGTTTCTAGGGCAACATCACTTCAAATGAGGGTCTGTGGTGTAATAAAAATCAACTTAGGGGTCCAGAACACAAGGAAGTGTGAAAACCGTTGCACTAGACATCAGTAGCCACAAAACAGATTTAAGATCCTGTTAATGGCGTTATACCTCAGTATGCCTGCAGGCCTTCGCAGCATCCGGATTTGATCACAAGTGTTACATTCTGGTGTGTGCATTGTTTTGACTATACAGGATAGCTGGGGTGAAGTGGACACTCTGAGCAAAAAGCTATAAGGGAATTCCTTTCATATGCGTAGCCTGTGTGTGCCTGTGTCTTAGTGTGCATTTGTACCTTAGAGGTGTGTGTGTCCCTGTGTGCATGCCTGTGTGCACCTGTGCATGCATGCCTTTGCTTGGGTATGCCAGCGTGTGCGTGCGTTCATGCGTATCTCGGCATGAGCTTGTGTCTTTGCCTGTGTGTTTGATGGAGTGTGAGTGTGTGTCAGGGCCAGGTGACGAGCTGTGACACAGATAAATGAGGTTAATGTGAGGTTTCACTGCGGCCAGGCCGCGTCCCCTCCTCTAACACAGCCACCCACCATCATCTGCTACAGTGGGAAAGGAAACTCAGCTGCAAAATGGCTTTCTGTCACACTCTGTCCTGGATGTGTACATTATTCTGTGCAATGGATAGACCAGGATATCCACACACACACACACACACACATGACTACACGCTCACACTCACACACTCCTAAAGTTAAGCCCTTGTGCATAGACAGATGAGAGGAACATGCATCCAGTGCTCTCTCTCACACACACTTGAATTTTATAACATTTCTGTAGAAGTGCCAACAGACACATAGTTACATACACAATAAATATAATACACACACATTCATAGCGGATACTGGCATGGACAAGCATGTGTGCGCACACATACTTGGTGCAGCTGTGCTTATGTTACCGTACACACCCATACACTGGGGCTTGCCCAGGGAAAATACCTGTGGTAAAAGAATGAAATTACCTAATGGGGAATTACTAGGCATCGTCATCATACCGAAATAACTTGCAGGATTAAGTTTTATTGTACATTCCATAAACCTAGTGGCTCTTACGGGAACTTTTAACAGCGTTCAACTCTTAAAGGGCTGAAGAGCTTCCCTGATGAACAGTAAGCCAGAGGGGATGTGGTTTTGCAGTGATGATCATACAATAGATGGATGCCTCCCAAACCTCCATCTCACTTCCATGGTGGCTACTTAATGGTATTTTTGGTTTGTAAAGTTGTATACAGTATGGCAAGAATAATTGGACAAAAAGAGGATGGTATGAAGAGCTGAAGTTTGGTGTAATTTTATAGTTTGCATTTCTGTTTTTTTGGTGTGTAGTCTGAAATCCCTACGGAAAATACAAGTGGGATTTGCGAGAAACTAACTAGCTGTATTGTGTTTTGATCCATGAAATTAAATAACAAACTGACATCACCTTTGTGAATTTTCAGACTTTGGTTATATTTATTCTTGCCAGTGGAATGCTACTAGTTTGGGAAAGAGGGCAGCAGTCCGAGCTATCTGGTGGTTTGTCATGATAAAATATACATGAGCAATAGGAGCTGTAATAACAGTTCAATGCAACTCTATGAAAATTATTTTATACTGTATAGCAAAGTAAGGAGATCTACCTGTCTACATGTATAATTGAAAGACAAAGAAATCACTCATTGTAGTCCACCTTCTCTGATGATTAGCATTTTGTCAGCAAAAAGTGATATTAAATATAATGAAAAAGTTGACAAAAGCACAAAGGTCATGCTGGTGAATTTTTAACCCCTAGAGCAAAACATTGTTTATCTCATAGTCATCTATTCTATTCTGGCTTTTTTGGAAAAGCCCAATCATGTTTTACATAAATATTTTGGACTATACACAAGATGAGAGTTTAATCTGCTGCATACAAAATGACGTAATGATGACCTCCACTCTGGTTCTCTATACACCATGGGAATATAAACAGGATTCAAACCCAAAACATTATGAAAAAATGTGTGTACCTCAGTTTTGAAATAAGCAAATCATCCTCTGTTTTTTAACCTATAGTGTAGTTTGTTTTGTCCTACGAAATGATTTATATTGTTTTGGAAGTGAACTCTTCACACTGATTCAACTCACACTGTAGCAAGTGCATGATATGGGCCTTGACCCACTTTACCACAGGACTCCCACCCTCCGCCTCCCTTCAAATGGGTGCTTTGTTCCATACTGAACAATGGTTGTCTCTCTGTGCTGCCAACATAATGGAAAGACAAATTGACTGTCCTGGCATCATAAAAGAATAATCAATATATATATGTACAGTATGTCAAAAAAAAAAAAAATACTGCCCTCAAGTTGCTCTGTCTTGTTTGAAAGAAAAAAAAAAAAAAAGAAAACAAATTCCTACTTTCTGCAGTAATTTGAAACTTTAATAATCTAAAAATAATAAAAAAAAACTAAATTTGTGAAAAATAAAAAAATAAATAAAAATACCGCCCTCAAGTTGCTCTTACTTTTAAGTTTGGACGTTGTAAACACTTTTCAAGCATTCACTGTATTTAGTTGGAAGTGATCACAAAATGGACCCTCTAACAAGAGCATCTTTTAGTGGCTAAATTTATTTTAGGGATGAAGAGGCACTGTGGCAAAGCTCTTTGTGCTACAGTGGCAGATTATAGAGAGGAAAATGCTCTTTGGGCATTTCACTGACGTTTTAATTTATGTATTAGTTAAAAAATTGTGTATAGCACACTGAAATTATCTGTAAATTTGACATCAACTTACATTACTGTGTTGAAGACACTTGACTCTACAGAGCCGTCAAACTGAGTGACAGCACCAATTTCCTAAACTGTTCAAGAACTCCGAAATCTCATAACTGATGATTTCCTAAAGTGTTGATATGTAAAAACTTGGAGCACATAACGCCCATATTCTCACTACAGAGCCTCCCAGTTCATACCACATGTGACTTGAAGGTTCTTCTGTTATTCCAGTGAAGAACATATGGGCAAGCAGCTTATTTAGTCTCTTACAATATTGGTGTCTCAGCTGCTGCCAGATCAAGATTTTGTTTACATGCCATTTTATTATCAACGTTTAATTTTTGTTTGCCCATTCCTGGCTCAATGGGGACATTTTATAACGAACCCCTTTGAGACACACCAGTTATCAAGGGGAGTGCGCATCAACTTAACTTTCACCATCAGTTGTTCCCATAGCACCCATATTTGCCACCTTCTTTCCATGACAACTCACCCAATAAATGTCGCCTCTGTAAATCAGATGAAGACTTTCCAGATCATACTTACCACTCTGTCCCATCGTTCATGTGAGCTCAACATGTAATTGTGTTGTTTCTATGCACTTGAAGATGGTATAAGACATGCCATGACAGATTCTGAATGGCCTCCTACCGCTCCTGCCCAGATGTGTTGCATTAACCACTAACAACAGCGAACCTCCACGCCTCCCCATCAGGCCTCTGACTGTCAGTTACCCTCAAAACTCAACAATTGCCAGTCTTTCCAAAGCCAAAAGCTGCTTCCCCCCACCCCTCTTCTCTCATTCCGGTGCTTGGGTTTTTGAGGTGAGCACCCAGTAAACTTGGTTTAATGCTACATGACGTGCCATTAGCTCGGCTAGCGGTCTGCCCCCATGCCACCTCTAGCGTGGCTACGGGAGATGGAGAGCTTAGTGCTTTGGCAACCTGACAGGATGCACAACCCAACTGTGGACTAACACTGAAAGGGGTTGGGGTTAGTGCAGAGGTAGTGTAACCCTTTTAAGAAGCACTTCCTGGATACCATTTGCACTTAGAGCGAACAGGTTGATGTATGTGGAGGGAGAAGAACATTTGAGTGTGTGCATGTGGAAGGAGTCTTTGTGAGTTTGAGTCTTGGTGTTTCGGGACTGCAAACAAAACAAAATACACCTGTCATAACCGCCATTACAAATGCAGCAGATGGGAAATCGCACCATTACATAGCTAACAAGGAACGCGCACCTCTCAAATCTCACTTCTTTCTGTAAACCCCGTTTTACTGTCCCTGTGGTCGACACATCACACAGACACATCACACACCCTGTGGTGACCACACACACACACACACACACACCCAGAGGGGCATGTGGGTGATGACCTTCTAATAATCACACGCTGTGGCAAATCGGTGGATTACAGCCACAATGAGGTACGAGTGTATGTTTGTTTGTGTGTGTGTGTGTGTGCATGTGAGTGTGGGCATGTCTCATTTCCTGTCTGTTGACCTGGAGCACATTATTGTTGGAGTCTAGTCTTTATCAACATGACCCCAGAGGCCTGTCCGCCGTTGATAAAAGCTCCTCATGGAAGTGATCGGACAATTGCAGCGTCGCATCCTGCTTTCTCCCGTTATCTTGTAGCGATATTGAAACAGGAGCGCCCGTTCTCAGGAGAATAATCAGTCACACACTGGACGGATCCACAAGCTCAAGGATTCACATTGCAAAGTCCTATTTTCAATCCCCAGATCACAACACACAACCTCAAGTCCCCTCTCCCACAAACACCCTATGAACTAATTCTCAGAAACCTTGCACATGGCTGCTAAGAAGCTGCTGGATTTGCAGGTTTCTATTTGAACTTTTTGCTAAGGGTTTTCTCCATCCTAAGTGTGTTTGCCAAGTGCAACACATGATTAGGGTCAACCAATAGTAAGATTGCTCAATCCCCTCCGTTCCCGCATAGGAGAAGGGATTTGTGGGCTTGTTGTTTACTTATAATCTTTTAAAACTGAGGCATGATTTCATAATGCCTCGTAAAAGTAGTACGCTCAGGTCCTATACTTATTTGTGTGTGTGTGTTTTCTGTTTGTAAGACCTTTTAGATGCAATAAGGGTTTAACCAGATGTGGCTGAACTTTGATTTTGTCTCTAGTTTTGTCTGAGAATTACCTTAGGGTGGGTCCAGAGTATAAGATTTGTCATTATAGTAAGAATTTAACCTGTCAATCTGAGGTAAATGGATGAAAATGAAGCAAAATTTTGCCATTTGGGAGATCTGACACTCATATGTGACAAACTGCACAAAATCCAAGGCTTTCCTGTGATTTCTCTACATGTGGCTCATGGGTTTAGGTTTTTAGTATTGGGGAAATTGTCTGCTTGCCTGTTATTGCCCAATATTGGCGCTGTATCCGAGTCAGGCTACCATCATCTCTGCATCCCTATAATTGAATATTAAAGAAGTCATCCAAGCCAAGTGTTCCAAACAGGGTGCTGTGAGTCATGGAAGATTTTTAGCCTGATTCTTAACATTTGTGCATGACTCAATGTGAGCTGAATGTTGTTTAAATATGTCAGCGTCTGTGCAACCTTTTAGAGAACTGCAACTGAGACTCAATACAAGCTCGTTTTTACGGGTGTAATGAGTTAATATAACAAAATGCTGTTAAGGCTAATTGAAGGGTTTCATTCCAAAATGCTTCATATCAGTTCCGGAGGAATTTGTTACCTGAAGTCAGCTAGTCTATATTTCAAAAAATAAAAAATATTTTGTCCTGTGAAGCAAAACAATTTCCATGAAAAGATGACTCATAACCTCAGTATGACCTTGTAACCTAAAATTTACTTTACTCTCTTACTCAGTATTTGCTTTAGTCTGGTTGGAGATCACAAGTTTGGGGGAATCCAATTGGTTCCATTGTGCTAAACAAGATAATTAAACCCTTGAAAAGCATGTAAATCCATTTAAAATAGTTGGACTTTGATGTGATGTAGGGCTGGGTATTTTATCAATACCACTAAAAGTGCTGCTGGGTGAGAAGTTGCCTTTTTATTTCACTCATTTCTGTAAGTTCACGGTATTGAACATGGCTATTCTAATAAGCTATGCTGCTTTGATTTGACGAGGAGGAGCTGGTTGTTGTTTTGAAGCAATCAATCACTCCGCCCTGCTCCAAATTAACACCATGCTGGAGATGCAGGTGTTTCATGAGACTGCTGTTTGTGCCAACTTGGACACAACATCATTTTACATAAATTACATCTGTCTCTCTGTAGTTACACCTTGTTTTGTAAAGTTAGGCCACAGTTTAGAAAGTTTTAACCTATTTGCCCTGTAAATCACAAAATGTAAACATACAAAGGCATTCAGCTATGATGCTGCTAGAAAATGTCATCACGCTGGGCTGTGAAGAAAATGCCTGATAAGTCTGTGAATGAAATAAAATGAATTAGGCAGTTTAAAATCCATCGTTTGTTTTTGTCCAGGAGCTTATCAGTTCTTTTGTCCCAACCAATCACAAACTCGTATTTAATTTAATTTAATTTAATTTAATTAATAACAGTTATAAATACCCAGACCCAGTCTATCACTCAGAACATGTTAATTGGAGGTGTGATGAGGATCTAAGATGCTTTGTGTTAAAGTTTCCACCAATGGCATGTCGTCATTGCTTTTCCCTTGTTTCCCATCAACTTTGGATGTAGACCAAAAACTTTTCAATTCATCAAACTGTACAAAATCCTCCCAGGCGTTGTCTCGTATCTCTCCAGTGTCCAAAGTAAAAATGTCGATTCACTAAGTCAGATGATTGAGTTCAGTTAAACTTGTGTTTGCTCTTCAGTGTATTACAAAAACAAACAGTTGTCTGAATTCTCTGAGAGCTATTTTTGGCGTGTAGGAAGATTGCAGAAGTGTCTTTCTGTGAAAAGCTCAGAGTTCAGGAACCAAATGTCCAGATGATCCCTTGACAGCTGATAGCCAATGAGCTGCTCTCATCGCGCAGCTCTCTGTTCTGTTGAAACAAACAATTTAAAAGGACCATGGAGGCCACTGTTTTATTACTTTGGGGAAAATAGTTTCACACTCAAAAGTCAGATCTTGAACAGAAAAATAATAGTGTGGCAAGTGCTACTGCATAGTTTTCCAAATAACCTTTTAACTAGGCAATTACCAGATGATTTCTCAATAAACGTCTCTGGCTTTTTCCTGCAAAGTTTTTCCTACAAATTAAGTTCCTTAGATTTGAGTTCAATTGAATCGCTTTGTCTAATCCTTTTTTGTGATGTGCAAGAACATGCAGACAAACCAGATTCCATTCACTGCAACCTAACTACTTTAATGTGAAAACAAACATAGCTTACTGTACGATTTCACATATCCTATACTGCAGGGTGTGTTTGTTAATGGGTCAGGGGGGTTTTGCTTCTTGTGGACCCCCAGAGTGCTGCTGAGCTTTCATGAGCCAGAGTCCCAAGGCAAGAAACTAAATGTTCAACATTTGGGGTTTTAAAAAATGGCTGTTAAAAAAGAACCACATCTACTGTCCTGTGTAGTACAAAGCTCCAGGAAAATGTCCACCCAGGGGGGGGATGAATGGAAGGGAGGGGCTGATATTTTCTTACATCCTCTCATCTTTTGTC
>OMKZ01024901.1:2894-17105 GCA_900302535.1 Neoniphon sammara
GGGGGGGACTGACATGCACATTCTAAATCTAGGATGATTGGATGATGATACATTGGCAAATTTGGGGCAAAATCTGCCAGCCCGTTTTGCTGGAGATATTGTCTTACTGAAAACAATTTGTCAGCTGGAAATCTCACCAAATTGGAGACCTGGAGAAAAAGCTCTGATGGCAAAGTTTCAACATCAAGCAATCAGAGCTTGGTCAGGTGATCAACCAAAAATATTTCCAACGATGGCAGAAAAGTGCTGCAACAAGACAAAGCAATGCTGGTAACACATTAAACATAAATTCATTTATGTGAAAATGGGCCTATTATTGATAACCCAGTAATAATATGAGAACAAATTCTGGACGACTGATCTATTAATCCAATATGAACTATAATAATAACTACATCTGCTGTTAAGTAGTAAATCACTAGGTAATACTAGCTGTGACTCCTTTTATACACTTATGAGAATATAATGGATAACCTTGATAAATTAATACCTTCTCAGTAGAAAAAGGTGAGACCAAGATGACAGTGAAGTGTCTCTAATTTTATCCCTTTCCAGTTATCAAATTCGTCAGGTATTAGCCGTTGCTCTGTTGCTCATATTCATTGACCACTGCTGTCAAATTTTGCCCCAAAAATTAGCTATGTATCATCAGCGCTGGGCAATCTTGGATATCTACAATTGTCTTATCAAAGTGACAGAGTGAAACAAATTCCCCCCAAATACAAGAACACAATAATAAGTGAGTGTGCGCACAGTCTCAGAGGGCATTTGAACCCGAGGATCTCATTCCCCCGATTAGGATCTCAGTTGGGAAAACGAGCTCACAATCCTTTCAACTGTTGAAGAGTCTATAGGAGCACGCACACACACACACACACACACACACACTCAAGAGGAGCCCTCTTGTTCCTCATCAGCTCCTCCCCTGCTCGTGTCATTTCCTCTTTTTCAAGTTTGTTCCGTCCTCATCCCCTTTGCCCAAAGATAACTGGCGGTTATCAGCGGGACCCTGAAACTGATCATTCTCGCTTTTCATTGCCGGTGCTCTAATCCATTACACTTCATTTAAAGTCCGGCCCTTCCCTTTAATTCAACCACACTCCCGTTGTCTTTTTTCCCCCCTCGCTCCAGCCTTCTTTTGCTCCTTTGCCACCTTTCTCCAGCCTTTCTCCTTCATCTATCCTTCAGAAGCGCTGAGAGCCACCTCGTTATTTTTCCTCGATCGTTTTGATGCACTTAAGGCAACCACAGGGAGGGCAACTCCCTGGGCTGCCCTGAAGGGGGAAAGAGTGCAGAAGTAGCTGCTCTAGTCCTTATTGTTAGAAAATATTTCAGCAGTTTATTGATCATCATTTTGTTGCTGATGAAATAAACTCATGCATCACCAACCTAAAGTTAGATCCAATAAAATAAAGGAGTAAAAGAATGGAAAATGTTGGCCCTAAATGTGACAGGATAACAGCAAAATTTTAACTTTGGTGCCAATATCTGTCTGAGTATCTCTGATTCAGGTCTAAAACAAAAAACTCACTGTAGTTCTGTGCAGCAGCAGTGACTTAGAGGCTGTAAAGCATGCAAATTACAGTGCCGAGGAAATCAAAGTCACATCTGACACAATAAAATCACCTATAAATAGCACCGTGCTAGGCTTTTTAAAATGATTCAGATTTTGATTTCTGTCACAAAGCAGTTGATAGTGCTTTGCAGAAGCTGAAACTGAAAATACAAAAACAGTTTCCAAATGGGGGAGATTTTGATGTGGCACAAGTTCCCTGTTTGTTGGTCGCTCAAGAATGTGGAGATTAGCTTAACTATGCACTTCACATTTGACTGACAAAAAACAGGTGGAAAAAGCACAGAATTTATCAGTGAGTCCAACTGATGATAAGAACCATGTGGAAGCAACCACCAAATTTCATGCTTTTCCCACATTTTTGTCATTTGAATCTCCACTTCAGTCAACCCCCAGTTTGCACAGTGCACACCTTTTAAGATATCCTGAACATGACTGTCTGGTAAAATGTACAAGTATGTAACAAGCAAACTGATGTTTATTGGGGAACATTGCTGTTTAGCATTGGGAAACTGTAGCCTGTCAGATGAAATTGTACTGGTGACTTCACACAGGCTGCAGCAGTGTGTGCTGTGCCTGCTGCTTCAGTGGCATCACCGCACAGCACTAACCAATGGAAATAATGGCTTTAAGGGTGCAGGACTGTCATTATCACATCCAGTGTGAAACTGGCATAAGGCAACAGGCAGTCATGTCATAGGAAATACAATCTTCAGACTTGTGCCGACTTACATGCTTCCTGTGGCTGAGCTGCTGTCGGTGGGCAGAGAGCCGTTGGAGCGCTCCATCTGGGCCAACCTGAACAAAGAAAACCATCATTAGGGACCGAGACTGAGTTTACTTAACTACTTAAAGGGTTATCACTAAATCGTTAGATTGTGTCAATGCCACACTAGCACGCCACTTGTTTGAGTGATGCAGTGAAATAATTCAAGGAGATGCCGTGTCTCCAAACGGGTCCACTTCAATGACAAGGGGACTAATTATGATGAGAAATGGATTATATGATCAATCTATATGGCTGTGATGGAAAATTCTCATCAGTGACTTATCAAATGCAATACTGTGCCGGGGGAAGTGTGTGCAACCACATATATGAGACACTGTACGTGTGTGTATGACATAAATGTGTGTATGAAGCCGTGTGCATGTGTGTGTAGGTGCGTGCGGCTGGTGGCAGGGGGGAGGGAGGGGGCATAGTGGATTATTGGTCACAGATCCAGACAAAGCGGCCTTACTAATTAGATTGGCTCCCCAGATCAAAGCCTGTATTTACCGAGCTCTGTAATAGAGACAGCAGGCTCGCCCAGCAGATTAAGGGAAAAGAGAACATGATCCGCACACTATCCTTTAGGCTGCAACTGAACTAAGACAGAATACGGAGAAAGAGAGTGTGTGTGATTTAAAAAAATTGCGCATCCTATCAAGAGTCATGTCTCGTCGATATGGAGTGTGTGTGCCTTAAGCGCATTTGCATCTGTGTCTATATTTAAGTTAAAATTGTCTTTCATGAGGGTCATGTCTGTGGAGTTGCTGATAAAACAGACAGTGACCCAAGGTTAATGGTGTGTGACCAATGGAGGGCTGTAAGCCAGACGGGGCAGCGCCGCATCAGAAGAGCCATGGCGAAAGCTTTCAGTGGAGGGAGTCGCTCGGCTCTGTTTGACAGAAGCAACCCTTCGCTGCTGCAGGGGAGTCAGAGCCCTGGACTTATTGGAGATTTAGTCCAGTGGCAAGACAGGATTTGTGCATAATAATATATTTGCGGATCTGAATATACATACTGATCTGAAATCCAAACATGATGGGTTTTCAGTCCCAGTGCACACAAACGGACATTTGTTTTGGTGACGTTAGCAGCCATGGGTACCTGCAGCTCACAAATGTGTGTGTTGATGCACACAGCGGGTTCACCTTAAGTGGGCGGACGGAAACAGCTATTGGGCAGATCTGTTTCCACTCTGATCTCAACACCAAATCCATAATTATCAGCAAAAGCGGCAGGTGGCTGCATGTTAAACTGAGTTCGCCTGCCGAGCCGGCTCTGACGGCCAAGTCGCTCGCATTAAAATCCAAAATTCCAGATGACTTTTAAGAGAAAACAGTTTGTATATCACAAAGTAAAAAGCAGTCGGCTATTCCCATGTGCTGTTTCTTTATTACTGGTACTTTGCCTGATAATAAAAACTCTAGCCAAGAAAACACTGACTCTCCTTCCACCAAGATCACAATCATTTGGCTGCACTCAGGGTTTATAAAACCACATATACAAACCACATAACTACATATCTGCAATATATATGTGGAAACAAAGGTGTGTTAACCTGAAAATCTTGACAAATGTTAGCGGTACGTATGCAAAGATCTTATAATATCTAACAATGAAAAATGATTTGCATATTGCTCTGGAAAGCTGGCAATTTTTCAACAGCAGATGAACATTTCTCATTTTGAAATCAAACTCTTGAATGAATATTTAAATGTGTATATATGCAAAACGCTGAAATGCAGTTACCCATGCTTTATATGTGTGCTTTGTGGTGATGATGTGTGATGATGCGATGATGATTGGGGAATGTGAGGCATACCTGCTGGCATACTGCTCTATCCTGGAATGGGTGTCATCATGAGAGAGCTGAGGTGACTGGGACAGCCTAGAAATGAATGGGGTAATGGAGATGGATGAGATTCGGCATGCTCGCGCAACCTCATTAACACATACATACACATGCGCGCACACAGATACACACACACACCCTAATGGGCCTTCAGAAAATCACCTAGAAAACTAATCGTATCGCATCCTAGAAAAAGAAATAGAAGAGCAGGATGATCTACGGAGCGGTTGGATGGTTTCTGACAGCCGCTGCTGGGATGAGCGATCGAATGCGAGGTGGATGCTGGTTGGAGGGGAAGGAGGCGCGTTCAGAGAGGAAAATGATACTGAGAGTAAGGAGACAGTGGGTGAGTTCTGGGTGCATGTTCAGCCAGTGGATCAGGCAGGCAGGCAGGCAGGCAACATGCAGTCATGACTTGGATGCTGGGGGGAGTGAGTGAGTGAGTTTTGGATGCAGGAAAGGGGTTTGGGGAGAGACCAAAGTGGGGGGGAAAGGGGAGGGAAGGAGGTGTCGTTTTGAAGCCATTCCAGTCTGGAGGAGGGGAGTTGCTTGGTGGAGGTGGCGTAGATACTCACTCATACTGCTCCGGACACATGCTGATGAGGGTGACGGGACTGTAAGAGAATCGGAGGGAGGGGGGGAAGGAGGGAGGGGGAGGAAAGGCACCACAAAACATATTTAAGGACAAATTACTCAGTGGGTCAGAAACAAACACAGCAGATGGAGGAAAAAAAAGTGGAGGGAAAGTCCTGTCCAATCCCGTTTCGTCCCACAACAGCTGACCGGTGGAGTCAGCATAAAGGGAGGGCATGTAAGGGTGCTTTCACATATACAGGATGCTGTGCCTTTGAATTGAACCCTGGTGCATTCACCCCCTGGGTGCTGGTGATTTGGGAATGTGTGGACACAGCAATTGCACTCCAATACGGGTCAAATCAACTGGTGTGAGACTGCATGTGAGAAGAGGCCTTGTGAACTCCAGTGTGGTGTGATTGCAGCAAGAACCCAATTCAACCCTGATTTGACCCAATTGCAGAGAGTGAACCAAACACACTGCATATTGTTATCACAAGCTGTGGCAGGAACACATTAAGGCCCGTCTTCTCTGGTCACACAACGCCTGATTGCAGGATCTCTTCTTTGGAAGGAGTGGATTAAAACATTGTTGACAAGCCGGAGCCTTAAAAAGCATTCGTACTGAGCAGCATCTTCCAAATATGTTTGGCAGGGACACCAAAGCAAAATTGTTGCAAATATCACCAAACATAACAACAGCTCCATGTTTTCCGCTCTTGGTTGATTGCTGTGATTTCTATGAATGCTTGCAAAAGGTTTGTTTACATTTTACACCATTTCTGACCAATAAATGTAAGACTTTTGTGGTAAATCTGTACAGTGTGAAACCAAATCAGCTTAAATAGAAAAATAACCAAAAGTATATTTTACTCTGATGTGAAATAGGCCAACAGATTTATGAGTAAGAAAGCGCCCTAAGTCACTGATACACCAGATCTGACTGTGATTATTCCTCATGATATAATCTAACGCCCTTCTCAAACCAGACCAGCGACCCTGGAAATTTATGGGTCAACTGTCAGTCTGAAAGGCCCGGGCAAGCCGACCGTGCAAAACAGCCTGTACTTAGATCAGGGATGAGACCCGGTCAAACTCTGCGCTGTCTGGAGTGAAAATCCAGCACTTATCTTGTGTCACAGGGACCATGCCTCTCTGGTTCAATTTTTCCAGCATGCAAGTATGGCATAAAAGGTACCTGACAGGAGGATGGACCCGGGTTAGCATACCGCATTATTTCCAGGTCACGTGCGGATTGAATGTGTGTGTATTTGCTTATCAAGTAGACATCTCCCATCACTGAATCGGTCGTACAACATCTCCAACACACAATGGATAAGCTGAGAACTATATGTCCCAATTTAATTTCTTCACTCATTTAATTCAGGCAGGATGTACTGAAATAGCCTGCTAGATAAAAACACATAATGTAACTATTTCCTACTTTTTCTAATGAGGACATTCTGTTATCATAAAAGGAGAACTAGAACAGGGTATATCTTTGGAGTATTTGAACTCAGTGATTAAAGCACAAATACTTCTCTTACCAGTCATTAAGATGAAAATAATCTATCATCACCCAGGTTGCTAGAGGCATGTGTCTTGATGTGTAAAAGAAAAAAAAGAAAAAAAAAAGCCTTTTAAAGTTTCTATACTGGCTACCAGTGGTAATTGCTGCTATTCTTGGAGCCACAGAATGAAGATTGACGTTTGTACACCAATGAGATCTCAGTTTGAAGAAAAAACAAAAAACCAAAAAAAAAAAAAAAATGAATCTAGCAGAAAAAAAGTGCGACAAATATAGAAACAGAAATGGTATGTTTTCGTGGGGGAGGATGGTGAGAATGGGTAAGATAATAGTCGAACTCAGAGGTTGAGTTTCTCTCTCCTCGCACTTTTGTTCCCAGATGAAAGCGGGGAGATCCAACGGGAGAAGTGTGGCGTGGTGGTTATGTCTCTCACAGCGGGACGACCAGTGTAGTCACGCTTCCCTCGCTGTGAGGAGAATTCAAAATGTAGCAGGGGATTCGGAGAGAAGAAAGAGAGACACGGAGAGAGAGAGAGAGAGAGAGCAAGAGAGAGAGGGGTCGGCAAGGCAGATTGAGCTATTTGGAGACATTGCAGCGCCGCTTTACGCGCCCCCGCTGACACCGGTGCTGAAAGAGTCAGCGTGCTCTTTTTGTCTTTTACATAAGGCGAGGTGATGTAAGTTTTTATCCGTGCCAGGAAAATGATAGCTTCACTGAGGTGGTTTCCTTTTCACCCAATTTTTTTCCCCTGACCCCTTCTGCCATGACATAACTGGGTGTTTCAACCCTTCAGATCGGCGCGTTCTTGTGTAAACGCTTAAGGGAGAAAGTCTGCCGCAAAGACAGAAGCACGAGTGAAAAGAGCAAGAGGAGAGAGGCTGCTGAAACTGAGAGGGAGAAGGGAGAGGAAATGGGAAATGAACCGTGTGAGGAAAAATGAGTGAAGGAACAGTAACTAAAGGAGAGGTGGGGTGTGAGGGCACTACAAGCAGAGACCTTGGGAGCATTTGGGGTCTGACAAATGTAGCTGCAGTACAGAGTATAGTCGGATGGAGAGCTTGCTGTGCCCGGTGAAGTATGTTTCAGTGCGGAGCGGAGCCTTGTCCACATTTCACCGTAGGGGAGATCCGCTAAAGGCCTGAGCAGGCTGGGCTGCAGTCAATATGTAAGGCTACAGTGGAGCTAAAACCACATGCAGGAAAGCCTGTCGGTCAGTCTGTTTACTGCTAATATGGGAGAATATGGCCTACTCTATTTAAGCTGTGTGCACTCAAAATAAAAAATAAAAAAGCAAGGTAGCTCATCGATCAAAAATGAGATCCCCTTCTCTTTATTTTTGCTGTGGAGCCAATTTGAATGAGCCCATACATCAGTCAAAACAACTTGACACCGTCGTCTGAAAAAACAAAGCTCAATGTCTCGGCAATAGGCTGAGTGTCTAACAAATGGTAAACAAATGGTAATGGACCTTGGTTAAGACATAAACAGCCACACTTAGGCTCTACTTGGGTCTTTTTTTATTTATAAAAAGCCTGTTTAAATGATAGCGACCGCAAAATGTAGCACTTGTTGTGTTTCTGATTGTGCTCAGAGTTACAGTCTAGACTGAAACCATTGGAAACTGAGGCCACAAGTGCAATTTACTTGTCGGCACTCAGTAAACTGCCAAACACTTGACATACCTTCTGCCACCTCTTATGAACATCATGCAAAATGTTTTCTGCAAAAACCTGCACTCGGTTTCCGGTGTTTTTGCAGTGAATGCCCTGCAAAAACCTCAAAATCAATTACCTTAGTCCACCCTGCCACCCTGTAGTTGTTCTGTCACACTGCAACACCTGTGCATCGTGACACCTCTTCCTGCCTGAAAGACAGTGAGGAGGCTAGATGGAGGTGTGTGTGTGTGTGTATGCGTGTGTGTGTGTGTTTGTGTGTATGGGTATTCAGAGGTCCAGACAGATAGCCATACTTTCAGGAGGGATATTTTAGCCCCACTATTACACTATGACTTTCCACTATTGCCTCAGTTTGAAACACTTCCTCTACACATCTTTTGTGTGTATAAATGTGAACATATAAGACTGAGACAGTGTGTTTATGTGCGTGTATGTGCATGTAATGATTCTTTCAGTCTGTACTGTATATATGTATATATTATCTTCACAGTTTAAGTATAATACACGATGAGATGTAACATATTTTCGTGAATTAAATGGAAGCAAAGAACCATGCAACATAATTTAACTGACATCTAGACAGTATTATTCTCTTCGAACAATGGTTGCATGCCTGAGATTAAAAACATCATTGTTAAGGTTTAGAAAGGATCCTTATTTTGTAACTGTCTGCTTAAAACCTTTATTTGTCGCTTCACTCTGCCAGCTGACAAAGTAAAGCTTTCTACAGGCTGGGACACTTCATAAGTATTCCCAGTCGTGATAAAATTTGAATGTGGGAGCTGCTTCATTGGCTCTGGCTTGTTTTAAGAAACATATTGACTACAAATAGCTGTTTGATTTAATTTAAGCTTGTTATACTGTATCAATCCTGTATAATTTTGTCCCTAATGCAGTTGTGCCTGCTGATGCGGGGCCAGTGCAGGAGGCTACATTAGCATTGGCACTTAACTATTATTTTGGAGGACTACTGAGAAGTTTCTCGGGCTTTGTCACCAACTTTTGAAGGCAAGTTAATAATTTAAAATCAAAGTATTATGCCATTATATGGCTGTCACGCTATGAAAAATTAATGGGCAGACTCTAACTAATCAGGACTGAGTAATCATCCAGGCTTTTGTAATATGCTTACACCATCTGAATATATCTGTCTCTATATCACATTTACATAAACACTTTATATCTCTGGCTTATTATATGCTGTGATAGAATGGATTTTGAGTCTCGCTTTGTGTGTTTATTTGGTCATTTCCTATCATTTATTCATTATACAATATTGTTTACTTATTATGTACAGTACATCAATCATACTATAGTCTCTGTAGTGAGATTGCTTCATATGGGGAATGACAGGATGCAAATAGAGAACAAAGACGAGGTTTTATTTGAAGTGGGGCATGGCCATATACAGCTGAACCTAGAGAGTGAGAAAGAGCGACAGAAATATGTGCTGATTTTTAGTAAGTAAAACTTTAAGTGTGACAGACGTAAACATTCGTGGTAAACAGGAAAGCTGCACAGAATTCAAGCAGCGAAGGGGGAGGAGAGCTGTGTGAGAGATGATAGGACTAAGTTATGGCTGTTTTCCTGCAAAACACCCCTCATTAAACCCGTGACACTCGCCGCTGTTTCTCTCAAAAAAATTAAATTTTTGACTTTTCACTTGTCTAAACCAACTCTCCAACTCATTAACCTCTCTGCGAGGCATTTAATGCATCGGAGGCTCACGTCGTCCTCTATCTGGTTATGTGGGGTAAAAAGCAAAAATCAACATTGAGTAGGAAGCTTTTTGAATGGTTCTTTCACATTATCAAATATAGCCGTGACAAATCAGAAATCCTATCCGGCGTGAAATGAAGCAAAGATAGAAGTGGGAGGTGAGAGTCGGTGGTGTTTTGCTTTCTCAAGGTGGAGAGAAACAGAGTGGGTGGCAAAAAAAAGAAGGGGGGGTGGGCAAGATGCAAGAGTGGAGTGAAGAGAGAGAGCGAGTGAGTGAGTGCATTAGTGAGAGCAATTATACAGTAGACAATCTACTTTTCTCTTTTTTCAATAGTTTCCCCTGTCAAAACAACCACTACAGTCTCACAAAGGGCACAAAGTTTGAAAGGATGTCGGATCCAATTTATAACAAGAAAAATAAATTGGAATGCAGAAAAAAACAATGATCCTCCATCGTTTCAATTTATCGACTAATTTTAATTTCAAAAGACATTAGTGATATTTGTGATATGTACTGCAGACCTGGAAGTATGATATCAGTGAGTGATACTACATACAAGAAGGCAACACATTTTACAAACCACTGAAGTCAATGTGAAAAGCAACTATATGTTTACCTTTTATAATCCCTAGATTATCTGGAACCTAGATTATGCTCAACAGCAAAATTCATTTTTATCTCAGCCTCCTTGTTCATTTTAAAGACACAGATGGCCAAAGCCACCAAATTGTGACAATATAATCCTATCGTGCACTGGGTATTTTGCATCTAATTACACCAGAATCTGCAGTGAGGAGTGATCTTATGTTGTGAGCCGGTGTGTTTGGGCAAAATAAAAACAACACCGCCCAGGAATCGCAGATGCAGATTGTGCGCATACAGCTGTCAGTGGTGTACACAGGCCCTCAGCTGCCTCTGGATCGCCCGGGGCTCACAGGAGGAGAAGTCACGCGGCGAAGACGAGGGGAAAATTACGACCGTGGAATAGTCCTACATTTCTCTAAGTCTCCATTTCCTTCTGCCAGGTTTTAAAAAGATCTCTGCCGATTTGCCACAATTCCTCCACCTTTTAAGAGCCATTTATCAGGCAGGCAGCACCGCAGGAGTCATTTTTCAGAGCGGAGGAGAAGTGCGAATGGGGCGAGGTGGGGAGAGAGGAGGAGGAGGAGGGGAAAGGATGCAAGGAATGAAAGGAGGAGTGCAATCTATCTGAGAGGGGACTGTGTGCGACTAGACGGGTGAGAAAATTCATTGTGAGGGAATAGGTGAGTCACTGTGTGTCGGTGTGCCTGTACGCCTTTAGGGTTACATTCTTCAAAGAGTTTACATGTGACTCGGTGATGACAAAATCCACCAAACACAAAAGACAGACAGACAGAAAGACAGAGGAAGGATGTAGCGAGACAAAATGTGGGGAAAACACGTAAGCCCGAGGCGTGATGAAAACTCAGGGCATTGGTATGAGGAGGGGCCATAACTTAGACAAACACCCCAGGAGGGAGGACGAGGCACCTGCCCGGGGTATCTGCATAATGTGACGCTAGTTAAACGGCACTCTTGGGGGATTTACGGCTGGCAGGAGCAGAGGCATAAATCGGGGCTTGTCACCGGAGCCCGTGCGGCCGACAGGAAATGAGGAATGGCAGGCTGGGACTGGCACCTGGTAAAGACCGGGTCGACAGGTAAATAAACACACCCTGAGTGGGGAATTAACAGTCCTCGCATACTGTAGGGGGAGATGTGTGCGCCTGAATCTCAGATATGGTTGGGAGACCTGCTGATGGTATGTGCGACCCAGACAGAAACAGCATTCAGACGGTGGTGTCCGACAACGATAAACGTTCGACTAAAATTCATGCCAGATTCCCTTCGGTTCATCTTTTCATGTCACATGATTAAAGCATTTAGCCACGAGAAGAGCTTAATAGTGAGAAAGGCTTACACCCATTGCAGACTGGCTGTGAGCGAGCATTTGTGTGTGTCTGCATCATTAAAAAAATAAATAAATAAAAAAAACTTTGCATCAATTGTAATCAATCATGATACACAGTAGCTGCTAGCATTGCCTTATTCTTTTGTTGCCCTGCATTGCTGCTCACTCTGTTGTTATTTGTAATGCCAGATGTCCATGCACAAGTCCCAAAGTTTTTTTTTTTTTTTTACAAAAGAGACAGTTCACTCAAATTGCACCTTCAAATGAATGCCATTGGAGTTTGAGTTTGAGTTTTTTGTCTGGTACAAAAATGTAAATGTATCACTGCTGCGCTCATGTGACTCTTTTGATTGCTTGGGTCCAGTTTTGGGAGGCCATGTTAGGTATGATGTGAAATCAGTGATAGTGAAACAAAGCGGTTCAAATGTAACTCAACAAAGCAGTGAGGACCATGACGATCTATTTCACTGGGGGAAAAAAATAAATAAATAAATAAAATAAAACTACTTACGTTTCCATGTTGTCCCCCTCTAGAACTGTCTGGACCGGTAAGTAGCCCAGCCGAGGATGTTTGGCAAAGTACTTCTTGGAGCGGAACTTGTTCTTCAGTACTTTTGTGAAATCACGCATGTCTTCACCTGATGTAGTCTGAGAGGGAAAAGGAAAGAGAGAGAGAGAGAGACAGAGAGAGTGGGTGGGGAGAAATTAGCCTTCTTAAGAGTTTGAGTGCATATATTGTAGTGTGTGTGAAATACCAGTGTGTGTGTTTGAGTTTGTGCGCGGGCTTTGCATGCATAAGCAGTCTATGCATTTGTGTAAGGGGGGGAAAAAAAAGTGTGTTTTGTTAATGAGATAATTAGCGAAGGTGTTTCTCCTGGAGTAGCGGTTTCTGCCTTGCAAGCAAACGACAAATTACCGCAGTAACCTCACCAGAGGGGAGAAAATAGCCCTTCTGCAGAGTATTCAGACAACTATGGCAGGAAACGCACACACTCGCCAACACACAAACACACACACACACACACAGATCCCCCAGTTGACAGATGTGGGCAAATGAACAGACTCTAATGAGTTCACATGGCTTATTAACTAATCCACACAACTTAAGATGGCAGCCTGTGAAAACCAAAACCAATTATACAGAGAAGACACAAGAAAGAAGGCGATACAAAGCAAAGGTGGGGTAAAGCAGAGGGAGAATAGGTGTGTGTGTGTGTGTGTGTGCCTATGTTGACGCGTGCTTGTTCATGTGTGGTTTAAAAGCTGTGTTTTGACAGCTGAAGAATTTCAGTCATTTCTGATGCCAGTAAAAATGACACCAGAGATGCCAGCCACGGTCGAACCCAAACAACACCTCCACTTACAAAAAGCGCACACATTAAAACCGCAGTAATCAATACAGCACGGCACCATATTTTACCTTTTTCAATATCACTCATGACACACAAGGGGGACAATAAAAATGGCTCTTCAATAAAATCAAAACCAAATAAAAAAAGGCAATGGAGTGGCCACAAAATAAACACGACGACAGAAATGAGAAAAAGGACTTTATTAAACGACTGCTCTGAGTCGCACAGCAGCCACTATTAATCTTCAGCTCCCCCTGAAAGTTTTGTTTTTTTGTGGCATCTGCCCAGCTTCATCACCCAAGATGGACTTTATATTTTCAGTGGCATAAAACTGAAACCCAGCTTGGTTTTGGTACGGAGTGAAGGGTAAATATTGTTATATGTATCATTCTATATTTTTTCAGGGACAGACAATAAAAAACAGGCAATAAAGTGCTTGCTTTTCAGCGGTGTTGAAGGAAGTTCAACTGAGGGGAACCCAAGAGCTGGAAATGGTTGATTCATGAGTTTTCATTTGATTTCAGCTGCATAAAAGATCGTGATATAAGTGATCTGGAGAGGACGACACTGTAACTGTAAGTGCAATGCTGCAAAACTCATTAAAAGTTTGTGCTTTTAGATAAACGGATGTCTCGATCTGCGGCTGCAATATCTTCGAAGCCAAACTGTGCATTTTGTGATGCTGCGGTCTGAATTCAAAATGGATTAAGATTTTCTATCTATAAAAATATTTCATAATGGCAAACTGAAAGCATGTTTTCTGAAAGGGTTGCAAATATGGAAGGATCTCATTTAAGTTTATATTCATCTCCATCTCCTCGCAGAAATAACAGAAAGAGGTCTTCTTGGACATCTGTATCAGCTTGGCACCTCTGGATTTTGGGAGTCTCTACCCTTCTTCCTTGCAGATTTTCTAAAGCTTGGTCAAGTTGGATGGGGAGCATCTGTGAATGGCTATCGTCGAGTCATTCCCCAGATTTTCAGTGGGATTGAAGCCTGGGCTTTGGCTGAGCCACTGAAGGACTTTCACATCCTTATTCTGAAGCCATTCCAGTGTTGACTTGGCGGTGCGCTCGGGGTCATTGTCCTGCTGGAACATAAATTGTTGCTCCAACCTAAGGTGTTTGGCACACCGCAGCAGGCTCTACTCTAGAAATTGCCTGTACTTGGCTCCATGCGTTGTTCCTTCTATGCTTACAAGTCTGCCAGCCGCTGAAAAGCAAACCCTGCAGGATTC